>OZ022522.1:27842367-28134603 GCA_963989415.1 Cerceris ruficornis
GAGAACGATCGAGGTTGGCTCCGGAGGGCGGAGGAAGAGGGAGGCAGAGGAGAATAATGCCGCGGCACGACGAGCGAGGGCGAGGGCAAGGGCGAGGGCGAGGGCGAGGAGGCGGCGCGGAACAAGACCGGCGAAGCCACGGCGGGGAGGAAGGGTCCGAGGTATCGGCGAAGGAAAAGGAAGATGGATGCGAAACTCGCGAGGCAATGATAGATAGAGAGCGCCTCTGCCTTACGACCTCTCGCACCTTTCTCGGCAGCCCTTCCGTCAGTGGCGGACCTCGTCCCTCAGCGGCCCTGCCTCGCCGGCCAACTTTTTCTCCGCGCTCGGTCTGCGCGACCAGCGGAGGGCCCGACGGAGCTTCTCGCGGCCGAACGAGGAGTCGAGGGAACTTTTCGGCGAACCCCGGGACTCGTAGACTCGTAGACTCTTGGACTCGTATTCCGGAGCTAGAGCCCGGGGTTCCCGCCACCGTTGGATCTTCCCTGAACGCGCTACTTTTTTCTCCCGGTGCATCTTCCCCGGACGTCTTCCACCTTCGTCCGGTCTCTTTGCCGAAATCCTTGGCTAGGTCCGTACGTATCGAACGGAGCCGCCGCCAGGGAGAGAACCAAGGGCTTTGATAAATGACTGACGCGGAAAAAAATCCGCGTCGATACGTCTTGCTCGTGAAGATGCGCGCTCGTGGAAGGTAGAACGTGCGAGAGGGAAAGAGAGAGAGAGGAGATAGAGCGAGGCGAGAAACGACGGCGGAGAGAAGCGCGCGAGGAGAGGAAAATCCTTGGAGCGAGCGGCTCGAGTCTGGCAGAGCTGGTATCTCCGCAGAGATGGGAAATCGTTGCAGAAATCGGTGGTCACGGGTGGAATCGAGGGGACAGTCGGGGAGGAGGGAGGGGGAGTCGAGGCTCTCCCCGGAAAAATCGTCGGACGTATGCCCGGCTGGATGGTCGGTCGAATGGTCGATCGGATGGTCGATCGGATGGTCGGTTGGCTGACCGGCTGACTGGCTGTCCGTTCGGTCGGTCCTCTCGCGGATGCGTGTTTTATCGGAAAACACTGAGCGAGATATATGGCGAGATTATACGAGATGGCGTTTCAGAGTCGAACAGGGCGCTATTCTCCGCTCCGTCAATTATGCTAATTTCGATTGCCGCGAGATTAATGGAAGAAGGCGGCGTCCCTTCTCCGTGACGCGTTCTCGGAAACCGCCGCTGCGAACCCGACCAACCAACGACGTTCCTTCCGCGTTCGACCGAGCGTGCATAATGCCCTAGACTCGCAATTATTGCCGATTATGCGTCGACCTTTCCCCCTCCGTCCCTCTCTCTCTCTCGCGCCTCGCTCTCTTTCTCTTCTTGCGAACGTTCGGGGCAAATTCGAGCATCGGGCCTCATCCTCTCGTTCGGCTATTTTCTCTCCGCGAAGTACCTGCAAGATTCTCGGGACGAGGCGCGAGGATCTTTCCACGGGCTAAAAGGTGGAACGTGGGGCGAAAGGGTCGGTCAACGGGGGAGCAGGGGGTAGAGAGGAGCGAGGAGGAGAGGAGAATGGAAGAGAAGCGGTCTGGCGACAGAAGCGCATCAATAATACATGTCGGCCGATGCTCGCTCCACCTCTTGCCCCTTTTACGTTGTCTTCCGTATCTCGGAAACTTATATCTGGCTCTGACGCGAGTGACCCCGCTCCATTGTTCCCCTCGAACTCGCGCTTTTTCCGCCTCGCCCTCGAGGCCTCTCGATTCTTCGTCGACTTCTGCCGAAGAAGCGAGTTACGGCTGCGAGGCAGCAGTCGCGAGTATCGGGAAATTCGATATCGGCGCGACCCGCTCGCTTCCGGTGGCGCGAGGAGAAGAGCTCCTTCCCGAGGCCTCCGCGGAAACGCCAAAGGGTAAATCGCTCGACGTTCGCGCCCCGTCTACGGTCGGCTTTCCGCCGTGGAAGCTACGAAAATCCATACAGTCGCTCGGAGAAAATATCCGTCATTTAAAATGGATGGATTTAGGTAGATATAAAAGTGAGGGGCGGCAGAAAAGCAGCGGCGGGACGAGGGTGGCCCCCGGCTCGGTCGCGGCAGGTTGGGTGAGGTCGAAGCCGACTACCGCTCCAACTCGGTAGCACCGACACGCTCGGAGAAGCCGGAGAGAAGCTGGAGAGAACGGCGAGAGAACCGGAGCGGAGGAGGCGGAGATGTCGGAGAAGGTGGAGAAGGCGGAGATGCCGGAGAAGGCGGAGAAGGTGGAAAAGGTGGACGCGGAGGTGGCGGCGGCGGGAGGCGGGCGGCAGTGGCAACGGTGGTGGTTGCCGGTGGTGTTGGAGATTTAAGGGAGACATTTTAAATGGATGGTTCTCTCGTAGAAGCCCGCTGCCTCCGGTATTATCCAATACCGTGGCGCGTCTCGCACCCCCGCGCGCTACTCCCCGACAATTCGCAAGGAGTCCGACGAAACGTACTATAAAAGAATCCTTTCTCCGTGGCGTTCGGCCCTCGCCTCTGCCGGGATCTTCCTCCGTCTTCTCGTCCGTTATCCACCCCCCGACCACCGCTTCCACGCTCGCTAGCTCCGATCGCCGATTCGACTTTCGTCGGCCGAGAGGCGTCGCGAAAACCGATCTCGATTTTCCATCGGCATCGAGGTCCAAGGGCCGCGCGATACTTTTCCGCTTTTCGCCGGAGTCGAAGGACGGCGGGGTCGGGGTTGCGTCTCGGCCTCGAACCGAACGCGACCGGCCGCCTCTCGCTCGTCGCCGGCTAACGTCCTCGCTCGAGAGCGATTCCATCTTCGTCGACGCCTCCGAGTCGTCCGTCGCCCCGAAAGACGGTGCTCCATCGCTTTAAGAAGACTCCGTTTCGGGATCGATAGAGAACGCAATCGCATTCGACACCTCCGGCGTGTCTCTCGACGTTCCGCCGACGTTCTCTCGACGATCCCGTTTTCGCGTCGAGAGTCCGCCGAGAGTTTGGCGAAAGATGGCGAAGGAGCCTCGTCGACTCGAAGAATCGACGGACGAGGGGCCGCGACGACCGCCCGTTCTCGAGGTCGCGTTTCGCCCCTCGAGCAAGAATGGCCCCGGGGAGAAGTTGAACCGCGAGGCTCTCGAGGAATCGCGAGGGCAGAGGCCGCAGCGCCTACTCGTCGAGCTTTCGGGGCCAGCCCTTTTCTACGATTCGCGTTTCCCCGACGACTCCGCCGTTCGTTCGTCGTGGGTGGGCAAAGGTCGAGAATAGCTCGAGAAGGAAATTTCCGGGTGCGTCGAAAGAAGGAAAGCAAACGTCCACCAATGAGACCGAGGCCACGGTTTCGCGACCAATCGTCGAATTTCCAGCATTCGGATGTGACTGCAAACAGGTGTGGCAGGAGAGGCCGAAAGTGCGAGAGTACGAGAGGAACAGAAGGAGAGAGGGCGAGAGAGCGAGAGGGAGGAAATGGACGTAGGTTCGCCGATGAGCGGGTGAAACGGAGAGAACAGTCCTGCGCGATCGGGAGTTTCCCGAATTCGTTTCACGGACCGGAAGTCGGCGTCGTATTTGCGCTTTCCATTGGGTTTCCGAGTGTCGTCGGGCCAATGGCACGACGAATGCCGACTGTCGGTGCCACGATGCGGATTCTAGAGGGGTTGGTTACGCCCCGCGCTCTACCTATATATCGAATGAAAGAGCCAGAGACTCGGAGAGTCGGATAGAACGGGAGGATGAGAAGTAGGAAGAGGAGGAGGAGGAGGAGGAGGTGGTAGCAGTGGCGGCGGCGGCGGAGGCGGAGGCGGCGGCGGCAGCGGAGAAGGAGGGGGAGGGAAAGCATTCGCATCGCAACGAAGAGAGACGGAAAGGAACGAGCGAGATTTCCCTTCGTGACCATCCCTCTCGCCCTCTCGCCTACTCGCCCTCTCACCCTCTCGTATCCTCTCCCGTCTCCCTTTATCCTCGTATCCGCAAAGGGGGAGGTTCCTCCCTCTCGGAGTCTTTGTCCGTGCATGCCCGTCGATGCACACCAACGTTTGAGCACCAGGCGGCTCGAGAGGAAACGGGGAGGAGAATGGAAACGGGATAGAGAACGAGAGCGAGAACGGGAACGGGAACGGGAACGGGAACGGCAACTGCAACGGGAACGACGGCGACGCGGACGGCGACGAGGACAAGGACGAAGACGAAGACTGGGAAGTGGAGGACGAGGAGGAGGAGGAGGAGGAGGCGGGGGATGATGGGGTGCACGAGAGGGCGAGGGCACCCGCTCGCTTCGATCCGAGAAAGAGACGCGGACAGAGCCAGAGAATCCTGCGTTCGATCCCACAAGGAGGTAGACACTCGGTAGCACTTAAACACTCCTCCCTGCCCTCCTCTCTCTTTCGCCCGTCTCCTCCCGCCCTCTCGGCCCCTCTCGGCCCCTCTCGGCCCCTCTCGCCCCCTCTCACCCTCCGCTGCCACGACCCGCTCGATCCTCTCTCCTCTCCTCTCCTCCTCGCCCCTCGCCACTCTCCTCCCGGTCTCGCCGCGTCCCCCGTCGGCCGACCTCGGCTCCCCCGGCTTGCCCCGCTTTCTTGCCTCTCCTTGCCTTGCCCTCGGTCTTTCCCTCCTCCGCGCAATCTGCCTTCCACCTACCCTCTCTGTCCTCCGCTACTTTATACCTTTCGTTCCTCTTGGTCGCTCCGGTACCACCGGTGCTCGCTTTTCCCGCCCGCCGCGTCGCTCTTTTTCTCCGAGTCTCTCCCACCCTCCCCCGCGTTTTATTTCTCGCCCTCGTCTTCTCATCCTCATCCTCATCCTCCTCGACGGAGCAATCTCGAGAGGAGAAGCGCGAGCTTCGATTCTACGGGCGTTCCTCGACGTTCGAAGCTTTTCTTCTCGCTGCCGACCAACCCCGTCTTTTCGCCAAACGATCGCGACTTTGGAGAAACGACGATTCACGGGACAATGGCACCGAGCGACAAACATTCTTCTGCCATCGAGGCGGCTCTCGCAGAGACCGTTTCGACCGTTGCGACCGTCATTTTCACCGAAGAAGGTCGTGAAGCGACTCGGAGTCGGAGTCGGAGTCGGGGTTGGAACCGCGCGGTTAAACCGTTCGTAATGGTCAATGGCGGGTCGTTTATTTTTACAAGTCAAGGTTATCGCGCCTCCGGACCGCCGAATCGTGAGCGGTTCAGGGATGACGGTTTCCTCGCGCCTCGCCGCGTTCCAGGGTTTGCGACGAGAGGTCGTTAAAAACGTTTCAATTCGCTCGACGCGCCCTTCGCTCCGATGGGGCCCCAGATAGATTTTTCCTTCGCCGGATCGGGCAAAGTGGCCGTCGACTGCCGTCGATGGCCGTCGATGGCCATAGATAGACGTCGTTGGAGCTTTACGGCCTTACAACGTTCCGGTTGGCCTCGATCCTCCGTTTCGAGCGTCCAAAGGAAATCGAGCGAGAGATCCGAAGACTCGAGAGATCTTCGAGGACGCGAATAAACGCGGAGGAGAAATTTAATCGCGCGGAAGCGAGCTCCGCGGAACGGAGCTACGTTTCGATTGGCGAGAGGTCGGTTTGCGCGTAGGTGGCTCGTCGGTGAAGAGGGCAAGGTGGAAAGAGGAAACGGAAGAGAGAGGAGAGCAAGGAGGAGCCGTGACGGAGCACGAGACAGAAGGAGCGTTGTTAAACGTTAGTCGGTAGCGAGGAACGAGCGGTTTTGCCGGCGCGCTCGATGCACTCGGCGCGCTCGGTAAAACTATGGCGTCACTGCGAGGCGGAAAGCCCAAGAGGAGGAATAAGAGGAATAAGAGGAACAAGAGGAACAAAAGGTGGGGGATCTTGAGAGTGCTTCTCCCTCCTCTCTCCCCCGGCTGGCAATGACAGATACAAATAAACGATCCTACGGTTTCGCGCAAGCGCCTCGCCGAGAATCTGGCTTCCGTTGCCCGACCACCGCCTCCGCTACCGCCTCTGCTACCGCCTCCGCTGCCTCCGCTGCCTCCGTCACCTCCGCCACCGTCGATGCTCTCGGAGTTCTCGGCGTTCTCAACGTTCTCGGCGTTCTCGGCGACGTCGTCGTCGTCGTCGTCGTTGTCGCCACAGCTGCCGCCGCCGACTCGATCGCCGGTACCACCACCGAGAGACGCGAACCCCTCCTCGTCGAGGCGGCCGCGGATAACGGAGGCAGGCCCCGCGTACCCCGACGCATCCACCGTCCGCTTGGGTGGAGCCTCCCAACTGACGTCATCAGACGTACAGACAAACCGCACAGACGTAGAAACCAATGCGCGGGAGGTCAGGTGGCTTACGTCTGCGTACAAATAACCGACTGCTTCGGCCACCCCCGAGCGACCCCGCTTGGAGAACCGCCCCTAATCGGACCGCTCTCCCGCTCGGCAGTCGCGGGGACGACTTTGGTCCCGCCTGACTACCGCTCGACTATCGCCGGATCGCTTCCGCTCCTCGATCGTTTCCGGCCGATCGTCGACCTCCTCCCTCTCGACTTCGACCCTTGCCCTCTCCACGCGAGGCCCACGCGGGCCCAGGGGCGTTAAGCCCGGTCTCGCCGACTTTTTCGGCGATTTCTCAATTTCTCGATTTCCCGATTTCCCGCTGCCGGGAAGCGAGCGATTCCAATGTCGCGCGAACGAGAAACGATTCCAGACTCGACCGGAGGAGGGAAACCGTGGCAGGTAACGGAACAGCGGAAGGAGAAGGAGAACAGCGAGATCGTCGGAGAAGTCGTATCGGGAGTCGGTGGCAGAACCGCAGGAGGGTGGACGGCTGGGAAGGCGATCGCTCGCGGCGGGTGTTCGGGGAAGAAGGAGGAGGAAGAGGAGGAGGTGGAAATGTTGGAGAAGGATCGGGGTGGGGCAAGGGTGGCACGATCGGTAGGTAACACCGTAGCGATACTTGCAGGGAGAGAGAGAATAGAGAGAATACGGCAGATAGAGGTAGCTTGGAGTCGAGTGCCCGGGGCTGAATCGACCCGGCTACACCCGGCACACCCCGAGCCGGTCCCTCTCTCGCTCGCACCCTCTATTCCGTCCTTCTGCCGCCCTCTCTCCCTCGAGCCCTCTTGCCCACCTGCACACATCCGTCGGTGCGCTACCCCTTTCCATCGCCTCCTTTCCTTTCCATCGCTTCGCCCTCGCCCTCCCTCCTCCCGCTCCTTTCGCTTCTCTCCTTTTCTCTCCGCTTCTCTTTGCCTCTCTTCGCTACTCTTCGCTCCTCTTTTCGTCTCTGCGTCCCCGGTTCTTTCCCTCCGTTCCCTCGCTTTCTTTCTCGTTGGCGTCTCGGTTCTCCTCCTTTCTTTCTCGATCGCCTCCCTCGTTCGTTCTTTCTTTTTCAGCCGTTCGTTATTCTCCGCGAGATCCCAAAGGTCGTGCAACGATCTCGAGAGCATCCAGTATCCAGCATCCAACATCCGTCGGCCGAGGCCGTCCAGATACGAGATGGTCTCGGTAGAAAACGGAAAGGCGCAAGTCGGTGGAACCGAAAGACCGGAAGCCGACCCTCCTCGTCGGGGTTGGTTGATCGTCGATCGTCGATCGGTGGGGATAGATCGGTGGCATAGTCGACACCGTGCCGCGCACAGCGGAGTCGCTCGACGTCGCGATCCTCGGCATCGTTCCCGAAGCCGGAGATCGAGGGCCCTCGGAGTTTCGGTGTCTCGTCGATTAGGCGCGTATCCGCATATCCGATCTGGAAAATTCGCTTAGATCGTCGGATACGCGTCGAGTACAATCGGGGCGAGTTCAGTCGAGTTGAGTCGAGTCGAGTCTCGGCACTCGAGACGCGGAAAGAGTTCGTCTTCGGGGGACCGATCGACTGCCTATTTACCCGCCAAACAGACTCCGGCAAACGGCTTCCTCTTTCAAATTCACCCCTTTGAACGGGCCTCTCGTGGCGCCTCGCGCCTCGAGTATTCGTCGGACAAAACGGTCTCATTCCCATCTCAATCTATATTCGCACGTCCAACACACTCGAGATTATGAATGCGTGGGGTTAATGAAACCGGGGAAGGCGTCTGCCTTTGCACCACCGACCGCAGACCCCCGCCTCGACCGTCACCGCCCTTCGTCGCCCTCGCTCGCCCTCCGTCCCTCCGCGTCCCTCTTCCTCTTCCTCCTCCTTCACCACCTTGTTCCTCTCCGCTCCCATCCTCCGACCGACCCTGTTCGCGCGGATCTTTCTCCTCGTCTTCCGGCAACGCCGACGTTTTCCACCTTTCTTCTCTCGGTGCTGTGTTTGCGCGGGGGTCCTCGCGGCTTCGCTCTTTCGCTCGATTCCGTCGCTTTTCAGCCGGTAAACACGGTCGACGCGGGCGCGAACTCGCTCCGCTTCGCTTTATTTTTTAAATAGATGCTCCGCGGTATGTGCGCGGCTGAAAGGACCGCCTCGTACGAGAGAAAACGCCTCCGGACCACCGCTTCTTAAGGTTCCCCTTCGCCCTCCCCTCTCGTTGCCGCGCGTCTCGCGGAAAGGAGAGACGTTTTCTCCTCTGTTTCCGCCCGCGAATCCACCCTTCGGATTCCCCCCGAAAACCCACCGGCAACGGGGGGCAGCGATATTCCGCGAGCGAGCGGACGAGAGAGTCGAGGCTTCCGAGTCGCGCGCCTCGGCTCTTTCCAACGATTCGAGAATCGAATCGATTCCTTCCACGGCTGTTGCCCGATTCTCGCCAGCCGATCGCGTCGTTCGTCCCGCCGTTCGTCCCGCCGTTCCTTCAGCGTCGTCGATAACAACGGAGAGAGTTCCCTTCGACGCGACTCTCGCCGCGGCCCGCCAGATGCCGTCACTCGCCGCGGTCGGGCCTCTTCTTTCCGGACCGTTCGCTTCTTTCCTCCTTCCGCTCTTCTCGCCCGGCTCGATCGACGATCGGCGATCGACTCTGCGATCGCCTCGTCTCGAGATCTCTCGCTCTCGAATGTCGTCGCGACGCATCGGGGACCGAGGGCCGAAGCAGCGATGAAAGAAATGCGAAAGAAGTCTCGGGAGAGCGCGACTCCCGTTTGAACGAGCAAGGCGAGGCAAAGCGAGGCAAAGTCGAAGATATCGCTTGGTCGAGACACTCTCGCCGGGAGGTAGGGTCGCGCCGACTTTGCGCGCGTTCCCAGAGGAACGTCGAAGGTCGCGTCGGTCTCGCCCGAATACAAAAATAACGAGGGCCGAGTGTTTTGGTTCGATTAGACCGCATCGATTTTTATCGTCGTTACCTCCTCGCCCTCGAGGAGTCTTCGAGGGGGTTCGCGCTGCTATGCAAATACGGGGGTGGAAAAAATTACGCCAAAGTGCTAAACGATCGCAAAGGGCCAAGAGGAAGGGGCAGAGTTTTACGCGTGGCCGGGGTGTGCGCGCGCGAAAAAGGGCACGGAAGGCAGGCAGATGGAGAGAGAGAGAGAGAGACAGGGTGGAGGATGGGAAGCAAAGTGACACGAGGCCACCTTATGTCGAGTGGGTGACTTGGAACGAGCGAGGGTGCGGGATTTTCAGGTCGGTATGCAAATAAGCCACTCCCGGATGTCTCGGGGGTTCGATTTGGTTTAAAGTTATTGCTCGCGTCGAGTGGAATCGTCGTTCTCGGCGAATCGTTGCCAGAGGCACGAGCCGCGAATCCACCGCGAAACCCAAACACCCGAGAAACGATTACCGGTCTTTCTTCTCCTCCTGCCGCAATCGCGCTTCGACCCTCCTCGCCTCGCCTCGTCACGACGACGCTCTGCGACGTCGGAGAACAAGGCTATCGGAACTAATTGCAAGATAAATGGTCGGAACGTTGCGCGGAGAACCGCGAGAGATAAGAGGCGAGGAAAGAAAAATAGGCAACGAGGAGTCGAAAGTGCCCCTCGAGCGATCCACTTCCGATTCTCGGCGGTTCTTTGGTGGCCTTTGGCGGTTCCTCGGCGGATCCGCGCCGAATTGCGACTCGCTCGGACGGAAAGTTTCGAGAACGGATCGAGAGAGGAAGAAGGGGTGGCGTTGGGTCCGAGCACCTCTCGAGGAAGCATCGACCTGGAGGAGCGGGAGACAGCGCGCTTGGAAAATTCGGCTCCGCGGGAGGACGAGCTTCGGTGGCCGAGAAGAGCGCGATCGATCTCGAGGAGAGGACGCGCGCGCGATGTCGCTGATTAGCGTCTCTCGTAGACGCTTAATCCCCCGGAGCACCCTTCGCGATGTAAATGAATATTGATTACCCCGAGGAGGTCCGCGCGGCGAAAAGAATCGTATCTCGAAACCGCAAGCGAGCGCCTCTAAATGGGAAATCAAACGACGAGATCGCCGAGGCTCTTCCGCCGCGGGGAGCGTCGGTAATGAATAAAAATTATAATTACGTTTCTCGTCCTCGTCGACGACGCCGTCCCCGTCGTCTTCGCCTTCGCCCTCGCCCTCGCCCTCGCCCTCGTCTTCGCCTCTGCCGTCGCCATCGTCGGGGAAAAAAAGGAAGTTAATCAATCACGAGGAAAAGAGCGAGGGATGCCGAGAATAGGTTTTGTCTCTTCGCTCCTCGACGGCTCTCCTCGCCACTCGTCCTCTCGACCGATCTCTCCGCCGACCTCTTCGCCGACCTCTCGAGTCGACTCGGTCGTCGATCGAGAGCCGCGGATTCGGCGACGATCGCCTTCGACGGCGAAGGGGACGAGAGGAGGCTTCTCGCGGAGAAACCTCGTCGGTGAGTCGGAAGGAACCGAGAGAGAAACGGCGAATATGCAAACAACCGCGTTACACGCATCGCTCACCGCGCATCAAACGTTTATCGCGTGAAACCATAAGAGAGCAGTTGGCGCGGATGATTCATGACGGCTAGAGACCGATCGTACGGGAGAGAGAGAGAGAACCCGATCGTCGCTCCGTCCGATCGAGCGAGAAGGGGGAAGGGGGGGAGAGAGAGCGCGAGATCGTAGAAGGAAGAGGCTGTCGAGTGTATATACCTACATCATGCAAATGGTTCCAATCATAAGCGAAGTCTATAATCGATCTATAAATCTGCTTACGGGGAAGAAAGGATAGGGGATGGCAGAGGGGTGGGGAAAGAGCGGGGGTGGTTCCACTACGATCGTTGCCTTCCTCGACAACGACGGGCGCACTTACTAACGGCGGACCACACACCACCATAGACAAATGTATCTTGTTAGCATACCATTTGTATGCATGGGGTTTTGCGCTCTCGGTCTCTCTCTCTCTCTCTCCTCTCCCCTTTTCTCTCTCCTCTGTCTCCCTCTCTCTCTCTCTCTCCGACCCTCCCTCCCCCCTCGGATCCCCCGTGCCACCTTGCTCGCCTCCCCTGCGCCCGGACGTTTAGCGCCTAACTTGTGCGGCAAATCGAATGGAAATCGTTTTTCCTCGCTGTCGACGATCTCTTCTCGGAGCTTCGAGTTTCGGAGATTCGGCGTAGCTGCGAGAGGAAGCGAGAGGAGGCGAGACCCGCGCGAGACGTTTAAATTTGCGGAAACGGGAAGGACGGCGTTCGACCCGGCGCGCGGCGTGGGCGTCTCGAGCGAATCGACGAGGGTCCACGCCGTTCGATTCGCGGATTCGGCTCGATTCGGCTCCAGAGGAAGCTACCTCAAAGAGGCTCGATAATTACGGAAGCTCGCGGGACTCCTTGTTTCTCGAATATCAAAGCAGTCGACAAAATAATCAGCGAAGCAAAGTCGAGGCGAGCGGCCGAAGGGTTCCTCGGTGCGTCGAGGAGGGAGAGCTCGGGGCTCGACGATATTCTTTGCATCATTATCGCGATTCAATTATGTCGAGTTCCTTTGACTTTCTTAATTTAACCGTCGGAGCGGCTCCCTCCCGGCGGCCTCTTCGGGTGTAAATATTTTTCGGGTCCGGTCGTCTCGACCAATCGGACGCTCCTTCTAATCAGCCGTCCGCTTCGACGTCGATCGTCGAATCGGTCCGAAATAACCTCGAAAGAGCCAGCCAACGGGGCGGACCGTTGTTGCCGGTCTATCGCGCGAGGCCGAGAGAAATTAATTTGAACTTTAAATTAATACTCGTCCGATACCCGGTCGCCTCTTTGTTGCCGTGGCTGCGGGGTCGAATCGTCTCCTCCGGAGGAGCACGAGACGAAGGAAGGAAGGGAAGAGCGCGAGCCGCTGAAACTTTTCCCGCGCGCTTCTGCGTCTCGTCGTCGACGAACGGGGGCCGATGATAAAAGAACGAGCCTGGGGAAAGAGTCCTCGCTTACCGGCTCCGCGGTCCTCGATCGCCGCTCGATTTCGTCTCCATGCCGCGACGGGATCGACCACCGTTCCTCGGTCTCCGATCGATCGAGACAACGGCGGTCGAGTCTAGATGCGAAGAAGTAGCTGGCAAAGGCGAAGGGACGAGAGGAGGATCGCCAGGAAAAGCCGGGAAGCGGGAAGGAGCGTGAAGATGGGAGGAAGGAAGGAAGGAAGGAAGGAAGCGAGGTTGGAGCAGCGCCTGCACGAGACATTCGACACCTCGGCCAAAGCGTTACCAACGATACCGAAGATACGCGACTTGGCGGTAAAGTTAGCTCGACGAGGCTTCCGGATAAGCAGCCCGACTCGAGCTCGGAAGGAGAGGCATGATTAATTAATTAGCCCGGGCTAGTTGGGACGTCGGAGGTTGGCGCGTCTTCGTAGGTGTAGCCTCGTCCGCCCGGCTCCGCGTCCCCCGTTTCTAGCCCTTCGCCACCGACTCGGCCGGATCGATGATCGCGCTCTCGCTCGTCGATTCGACGCCTCCTCTTCCGGAACGACCGAACGAGATACGATCTCGCGAGCCGGAAAGACGAGGCGCGGGCCCCCGAGACGGGAGGCGAGTCGCGATCTCGCTGTCTATCTCGGGGAGGCGCGTCCTCCAAGCGGGAGGATCGTCGTCGGCGATTCAAAAGTCGAAAGGAGTCGGACTCCGGGCAAGTGCTCGGATGAAATATCCAAAGGACAAACACGTCGAGGAAAGCGGGAGCGCACCGTGAAGGGGACCAGGGGGCTAGGGGGGCAGACGGAGGAGGGTTACCTACCGTTATCCGTTATCGCGACTATACAAGTGCGCAGGACGAGACGGGCCAACGCACAATCCTATCTCCCCGATCCTATCGTTCGGCAAATATAACCCTGAATGACCACCCTTTGGATATTAACTTTGGCGATGACGCGCTTGCGTAGAGACTCTCCGGCGATTCGATCTCGCGGGTTTACTCTAGATACGGGAGAGAGTCCTCTCCGAGGACACTTAGTTTCTCGTTTTGAATCGTCCGAGCGAGGGAGCCGAGTGGTTTCGAAATACAAACGGGGCTCCCTACGCAAATGTTTTTACGACCGAGCAAATGGAATTAGAGGGCCGTCGGAAAGAGATCGGGCGATCCGGGTAGCCTCGGAATCGCGGAGCGCGTCTCCGCGGCGATCGCCGCCGGCCACGGAAGCCACGAGAGGCGGCAGGGAGGGACGGGAAATTTGGCCGATGCTCGACTCGTCCGGCGGCCCCGAGTCTCGGCAACTCCGTCGTGAGAGCGCAAGATAATCCAAACATCTTGGAGGGATGGAAACTCCGTGGAGGAAGCTCGCGGGTAGAACGGAGGTCGGTCGGAGCCGGGAGGGTTCGCCGTGAAAGGGGTCGAATCCCGGCAAGAAGGTTGAGTTACGCGACGGTGGATGGACGAGGGCCCTGGCACGACGGAGGGCCAGGGACTCCACCACCGACGCCACCGACGCCACCGACAACGCCGGCCCGCGTCGCGCATTAACATAATGCTAATTATCTTGCCAGCTCATTAGCGCCGGTAAACTGTCCGAGGAAACTCGGCCTCCCGAGATAAGGAGGAGGCGGCGGTTGCCGCGTCCCCGCCCGTCTTTCCGCAACTTCCCTGCACGCGTCTTCGTCCTCGTCCTTCGCCCTCTCGTTCCTACGCTGAAACCAGCGAGATTAAGGTCCCGCTCCCACCGACCTCCGTGTCTTGACGCGGGTCCGTGCTCCTCCGAGTTTGGACAACTTGCCGGCAAGTGTTTGGACGCTTCCTAACGACGCATCCTCCTCTCGTGCCGCCGACCCCTCGCCCTTCCTTCTCCTCCCTGCTCCCCTACGTCGCCCGTCTCCGCGAAACTAACTCCGCGAATATTCCGGGATCGCATTTATCGGACGCGTAAAACCTCCTCTCCTCCGATCCGTCGCTTTACGGTTACGAAGATTATGCAAATACGGCGACAGCTGTCCGCCTCGGTTATCGAACCGCGCCGTCCTTCCGAGTTTTCGCCGTCTTTCGATCGCCTCCCTCGCGGATAAGCTCATCGCGGAACGATTCTCCGCCGCTGGCCGCACATCTCCTCGAGATATCCGGCGACTCGCGCCTCCACGGTGATTCGGGACCGAGACTTTGAATTTTCTCCTTTTCCCGCGGACGCTTCGCCTTCGGAGGTCGTCCTCCGAGGAAAGCTTTCTCGCTCGACCCGCCGAGTCGGCCGCGGCGATAACCGTAAACTCTCCTCGCTCTCTTTTACAGACTTCTTCCAACTTTCCCCCTCTCGATCTTGGGCTTTCTCGCGGCCTCTTCTCGCGGCCTCTCCTCGCGCCCACCCTTGCGCGTTCCACGTACCACCGGAGGGGTAGGGGCGACCCTCGTACGTAAAATCATGGCTTTACGCGTCAAATCGCGTATGCATATAAAGCGGTATTATTCCGCGCGTCGACGCACCGCCGAGCCTCCCGGACCGATACACCTATCCACGCTCCGCAGCTCGTCGGATCAACCTCCCCCGACTCCCTCGTCTATCCCGTCCTCTCCTCTCGCCACTCTTTCCGCGCAGAAATTTCCTTTTCAACGTTGCGGCCTTCTCGTCGCGTAGCCATCGTCTCGACCTCCGAGGGGCGCGACGCCTCGGCTCGAAGTTTGTCGTCCGATCTCGCGCTCTCCTCCTCCCCTCCCCCCAACCGCGAGTTCTCGTGAATGCAACGAAAGCGAGCTCGATACGTTGGCGTTGATTTATTCCTCGGCGGGAGTAACTCGTTACGAGTTCACTTTCCCCGGTCCTGATAGAACCACGAAACGACCGAGGACTCGTCCGCCCGAGGTTGCCCGTAGACGAGCGCCGCAGTCGGCCGAGCGACATCAAAGAGGACGCGAAGCTTCCGTATAATTAGTGTCAGTCATATTTGCATATTGATTGAAGCGAACGCGTCGCTCCGACGCTCGACTCACTGCCCTCTTTTGCGGGGACGCCTGCGCGAGCGTCGCGCCCGTCCTCGACTTCCTCTCGCCGAGGACCGCTCGAGAAGATTCGAATCCGCGTTCGCCCACGAACGAGGAGGGGAAAGTGGCGGAAACGCTTCGCGGCGGCGATTTAAATCGGTTGGCATTTCGGGGTCTCGATTCGGCCGAGGGACCAGTCGCTGCCGTCGCTGACGTTGCTCGCGTCGCTGACGAGCGCGCGCGCGCGGGGGTGAGAAGGAAAGAGTCGCGTCCCTCGCCCCTCCGAGCCGTCTGCCGACGGGTTAACATATGAACGTTCGGTGACTCCACGATTTTCCACCGTCGATTCAAATTCAACCCCGCACCGGCGAAATCGGTGCGGATTTAAAAAAGCGGGGACGACCAGCTCGCGGAGAGACGTGGAGGGACGAGGAGAGCTCTCGAGATTCGAGGAGCGCGGCCGCAAAGAAGGGTGGAAAGGAGCGAGGAAAGAAGGGAGGAAAGAAGGGAGGAAAGAAGGGAGGAATGAAGGAGGGAAGGAAGGAAGGAGAGGGAGGGAGGAGCTCGAAGCCGGAGCGGAACGGGAGCGTGCAAGTCACTGGATAAACGACCGAGAATCGTTAAAACGCAAAGCGCTCGTGACTCTATTTTCGTTTCCTACCTTGTATCGCCGCCGGTGATACCGTCGACGACAAAGGACAAAAGTCGACGAGAGAAGAGACTTTCAATTCCAAGAGTGACTCTCGATATTTCGCCCCGACGAGGGGTCCGGAATAGGTCTCTCCTCGGGGGGGAGGAGGGGTGGGGGGAGGAGGGGGGAGGCCTCGCGGACGGTGGACCGCGAACGGAATTTTCGGGCCCGATTCGGCCCGGGCGGTGAGATAGTTTGCCGATCGAGCGGCCGCCGCGTAGCGCCGGGAGTCGGACTCGCGAGCGGATCGAGAGATCCCGAGGGACGCGCGAGTTCGATGTCCGTGAAGGATAGCCCCGGGTCAGGGGCTATCGGCAACTTCCTCCTTCTCGTCCTCCCGCTTCTCTCCTCCTTCGAGGATAGATCGAACCCCCGAGACCGGCTCGTTCGTCACGAAGGAAGAGGAGCCTCGAGGCACTCCTCTCTTCCGAGCCGAAAGAGTCTATATATTTATTGACTCGGATTATCGTCCAATTCCTCGACGAGGGGGCTTTTAGCCCTCCCTCTTTCTCCTCTCTTTCACCGCTCTCTCTCTCTCTCTCTGTCTCTCCTGCTTCTCCTTCGTCTCCTCCCGACGCGGAGCGGCGATTCGTATGCATTTTTATCCCGATCGAGTCCGTCATCCTCCGAGGGGAAGGCGAATTTGCGCCGAAACGAGCCCTTCATCCTCGTCCGCCGATTCTCTCGTCTTGGCTTAACTTTGCTCGACCGTTGGATCGTTTCGCGGCCGTTTCACCGCTAGCTTCCATCCTCCCGGTGTTCCCTTTGAAACGCTCGTAATTTGGCAACCGAAATTAGTCAGCGTTATCGTTATCGATATTTTTCGATGGTTTCGCTGCTCGATATCACGGAGGGGATTGCGTCGAGTGTGATATTTACAGGCCGGTGGGCGCCCCGGCTGGACTCAAAATAAGCAATTGACCCACGTTACTCTTTCTCTCTCCCTCTCACCCTCTCACGCTCTCACCCTCTCACCCCCTCACCCTTCCTTTTCCGTCACTTGCCGCTGCTCTTCCTATTCCCCGCCCTCTCTCGCTCTCTCTTCTCTCTCGTTCTCGCTCTCGCCCTCGCACTTTCTCTCTCGGCCTCTCATTCTCGTGGTAACAAAACCGTTCGTTCGGTGCGCCAATATGCGGCTAATTTGCACAACAAATAAAGCTTATTCTCCGGATTTGCATGTGTTTGAACTGCAGTGTAATTGGGTGGTACGCTCGACTCGACGTTGTCCACTCTCTCTCCCTCGACCGTCCACCCCCTCTTCGCCTCGCCTTCTCGCCCCCGCGTTCTCTCGTTCTCCGGTCCTCCGGTCCTCTCGTCCTCTCGCCCCCCTCGTCTTCTCGTCCTCTTCCGTTCGATCGACGGCGCGGCCGCACGGGACGATGGGTCGAACGATCGGTCGATTCGGCGACGTCGGAAAATAAGGGCGACCGGAGAACCGGAGAGCCTGAGAGCCCGCGGAAGCTCGCGAAGGGGAGGTTGGCGGCCGCGCGAGGTTCGTGCCGATGAAACGGCGGCTCGAATCGCGAGCATTCGTGACGCGCGCCGATATTCGTGCGTAAAGAGAAAAAAATGGCGCCGCCAAAGGAACCCCTTCAAAATGGCGAATCGTGCACGCGCTTAGATGGATCGCCGGATAGGAGTTTCGTGGCAGCTGGCCCGCGCCGCGGTCGACTTCCGGCGAAACGATGAAAATGGCGCCGAAGGCCGCCAGGAGAGCCTAATTGGAGAGTTCTCGCCGATGCCGGCGAAACGGGGCGAAACGGGGCGAAACCGTCGTTTTCGAGGTTTTCGAGGTTTTGCGAGAGGCGCTGCGAACGGCCGCGTCGGATCGTCGGGAGTCGAGGGGGTGGTGGTTGGAACTCGAGGCTAGGAGCCGAGAGGACGGACAAAGTGGCCCGGTGTGCAATGAACTTGTAAACCACCGACCGAACACACAATGGCCGCCGACGACAGGGTTTCTGGCCGGTTGGTGACGTCATCACTTTGTGTCCCGTGTCCGAATTGCATCGCATCGTAGGACCCTTACCGCCCCGTTTGTTTGTTCTCTCTTTGATGTCCGGCTCTGCCCGCTGGACTTCAGAGAGCCTGCTCGTTCGGCTCGTTCGGATCGTTCGGAACGCGTTCGGTCGGCCCTGCTCCCCGATTCAGCCGGATCGGCTGCCTCGGACACCTCGGTTCGCCGAAACTCTGCCGGAAGATCGGCGAGAGCCCGGCGACACCCCAGCCTGCCTCGACCCACGAAAGACCCCCGGGACCGTCGCCGCACCCTCGCGAGAGACCGTCGCTCTCCTTCGTTTCGCGACTTCCGACGAGTTCCATCGATTCGCCGCGAAACCCGCGAACGCGGTCTTCGCGCGATGAATTACGTCGGCGATTAAGGAGCATTTGGGGAGAATTCGGCCGGTACTCCGACGCGGCGAGAGGATAAAAGGAGCGCGAATGAGTTATCGAATACGAAAACAAAGAGGCTCGCGACTCAAGATCCGAGGGGGAGGACCGGGAGCGCAACCCTTGCCGCCCCCTCCGCTTCGCGAGAAACAATTACATTTTAATTAATATTTCCTAAGAGGCCGAAAAGCTCCCCCGTCGAATTTATGATCGTTTTATCCATTATTAGGGGCGGAGGCGAGCGGATCTCGCGAAAACCCATAACTTTGCCTTTACGGCTCCTTCTCTCTTCTCGCTTCTCTCTTCGGTCTTTGGGTCTCGGCCGCGGCAGCCGCCTCCTCCCCCCTCCCGCCCCGATCCTCCACTTATCTATCGCGCGAGTCCCGACGCCTCTCTTCCTCTTCCTCTTCCGGGGATTCCGAGGAACGAGGACCCTCCTCGACTCTCCGCGACGGACCTTCCTCCCGCTCGCGAGTATCGCGAGCAGCGGCTTCGAAGGCGCCGATGAGACGCTGGCGAGCTCGAAGCGCGACGGCAACTGGAGCCGGCAGTGGGAGGGAGGAGGGAAAAGGAGAAAACGCGAGAACGATCGAGAATGAGCGAGAACGGGGGAGAAGAAGCGAGAAAAAGAGAGCGGAGTATTTGGATCGGATACGGCAGAATACGGGGGGGCAGGGCAGGCTCGGCAGGGCATGGCAGAGTATAGCAGGCTATAGCAGGGTATAGCAGGGTATAGCAGGATATAGCAGGATATAGCGGAGTATAGCGGAGTATAGCGGCGTATAGCCGCGAGATAGCCACTCTCTCTCCGCCGAGTCCGCGAGCGTTTCGAGTCGCCGATAAACGCGCGGCATTATATCTCGATACGCCGTAAATACGTTATGCGATCGATAAACGCCGTACGACGTACACCGAGCGTCATACACGGCGGCAAGTCCGGCGCAAACTTATTACTATTACCGGTAAAACGCATCAGCTCCGATGTACCGCGGTGTACTTTAAATTCATAAATATGCACATACGTAATTATGCAAATCAATTATTAAACCGGCGAAACTGGCGCGTATCTCGCTCGCAACCGGCATACGCGCCGTTTTTGTTGCTCCTCTCGAGCCTCCGATAAAACCTTCGCCCGGAGACGTTTCGTTGGAATCGTGCGACGGCACCGAGGGGCTACCGCCCGACGGGGGAGGCCAACGGAGGCCAACCGAGACCGACGGACTCCAACGGAATCCACCCGGGAGGATACGGGGGGAGCGCCAAGTGAGACGCCAAGAGAGAGAGAGAGAGAGAGGGTGGGCAGGGGGCGATATCTCGGCGAAACTCTCGGAGGATGCGTAGGACGTTAAGTCGAGCAAACGTGCCCTCGGGATATCCTGTGGTCAGAGATTCCTCCGTGACTCCGTCACCGAGGATGGCTGAAACTTGGCAGTCTGCAAGACGAGAATGTCTTTGAGTCCCGGAAGGCATCTCGTCCTCCCGGAGGGGTTCGCGACGAGTCCTCCTCTCGTCCTCCTCCCCGTCCTCCCTCGCCTCTTGCCGTTGCTGTCCGCACCGACGACCCTCCGGCTCCCGGAGTGCCACGGGGTTAAGCCCGAGAAAAACGCCTCTCCTACCAACTATGTCGGTCTTTGCCTCTGCCCTGGCATGCAGTGGCTCCCTCTCTCTCTCTCTCTCTCTCCTTGTCTCCGTCTCGCGCGGTCCAGGCTTCGCGCGTTCTCCCCGACCGAGCGTTTCGACGCTCTATTCCGCTTTTGCTCCGTCGCTCGTTCGCTCCTTCGCTCCTCTCCCCGTTGCCTCGCTGGCTCGATCGACGCGAACACCGATCTCTTCCCCTCGAATTTCAGCAAGCGCGCATCCCGACTCGTCTCCTCTGTCTCTCGAGTTCTTCCGTCGACGGGAAGGGGTATTTTCGAAACACGATCCGTCGTCTGCGATGAATAGACCGGGTGGAAGCTGGTCGCGATACTTGGACGCGAGATGCTTCTCCGCTTCTCTCGGGGCGCTCTCGGTCTCTTGATTTTTCGCCGATCGGCTCGCTCGGTTCAAAGGTGAACGATCCACGGGGCGCGAATTCGCGGTCGCGGTTGCCGCGAAATCACGGGGGAAACGGAGTAGAGAGAAAACGAGGAGGAAAGGAGTCTCGTGGCGTTCCGTGACGCGAGCGAGGCGAGTCTCTCTGCTCGTTCCGCGGAAGGGAACGATATTGTTGACAGGCGTCTCACGAAGTCATCCGGGTTTTGGTGCGGGCGATGACGCGCAGTTTTTCCCCCGCGGTGATAAATGGCACGTATACCTCCCCTGCCCCGGCTCCCTCGACCTTCCGTCACCCTCCTCGTCTTTCCTCGTCCTTCCTTCTCGCGCGGCTCCCTCGAAGCTCCCTCGTAGTTTCCTCCCTCCTCCCCCGTCGGCCCCTCGTGTCCCCATCGAGGCTTCCTCGCCCCTCGCCCCGAGCCCCTCGACACCTTTGACGGCCTGCGAGGTCGCATCCGAATCGGACGGGAGGGCGGCTGACGAGGAGCGTGAGAGTCCTGCTCGAGGGTTATCGGCCCTGTTTCCGTGGAGAGGAGAGACGCGTGGGCAAGACACTGCTCTGATTGATACGCGTCGTTTTCTCTCTCTTTCGAGCCCCGACCTCCCCCGTCCCTCTCTCTCTCTCTCTCCTTCTCCTCCACCCTCCTTGGCTCCATCGTCGCCTTCGTCGCCTTCGTCGCCTCTTGGAGCCTCGTCGTGCCTCGTCCTACCCCCCGCGTAATTAACGACGCGTAATCGCGACAGCCAAAAATGAACGGGCGGAGAGTCTTTGATTTATGTCCGCACGAGGCAAAGTGCTCTTTTGCGACGCCGCGCTCGCGGCTTTCCCTCGTCGCGAAGGAAACGCGGAAAAGGGGTAGGTGGCCGCGACGAGAAGGAGGCACCGCGAAACGAAACCGTGAGGCAAATTTATTCATGGACGAGGAGGAGGGAGGAGGGTATAAACGCAAAATTGGCAATACATACGAAATCTCCGGGGTTCGAGTAAAAAGGGGTGAATACATTAGTCCTGGAATTAACCTCTTTGAACTCGGTCTGCATCGGAATAATTGCGATGCAGCGCAACGATTTCATCGCGGGTGCGCCGTCGAGCGCCGTTGAGCGCCGTCGAGCGCCGTGAAAGCGGCCGGAAGTGTCTCGATCCTCGAGAGGAGGACGATCGGAAGAACGAGTCGCGTCGAGAGTCGCGTCGAGAGAGAAAGAGAGGGAAAGTGGAAGCGACGAGTCTCTCGAAACGAGAGATCGAGAGACGGAGCGATCGCGAGTCGGAAAAGCAGAAAGGGAGGAAGAGGAGGGGCAAATCCGCGAGAGCCCGTTCGTCCTCACCGTGCTCGACGAGCACTCGGCGCCCGTGTACGTTCCTCCGAGTGCAATTTGTCGCGAAACTTATGCACCGGCATGCGACAGACATCTCGAAAGGAGAGATTTATTCTGGCACATGCTGCCACGAGAATGCGAGATACTTTGTTTTAATCCAAAGATCGCGCGACGCCATGCAGTCGCATACATCAAGGGAAACTCGAGTTTTCGGACTTTCCGCCTTTCTCCGGCTACTTGGACTACTGCGGCCCGCGGCGCCAATCGCGACTCCGGACTGGCGATATCGGCCGATCGATATTAAAGCCGAGGAAGCCCCGGACGCGCGGGTCACTCGGAAATTAGTGGTACCGGGCGAGAGAGCGAGGGTTCCTCCTCGTCTTCGGCGATCCCGCGGATCCGAAAGGGTTCGCCGATCTGATACCTCGTACGCGTCCGTATTCCGAGTGGCTCGACGATGATTAATGGCTCGTTCGACGGTTTTTTGTTAATTAGTTGATTGGGAACGCCTAGTATGATATGCAGATTCTCCCCGAGATACGTTCGGCCGCTTTTGCCGGCTTCAATTTCGAACGTTGCCTCTCGACGCCGTTACCCCGATTTTCGCGTTTTCATCTCTCGCGGCATTCCGACTTGTCCGCTCCTCTCCCCCAGGGGCCTGGGACTATCCCGGGTACGGGTTTGCCGAGCCCGGATGCCGAGAAGCAACGACGATCGTCGAGCCACACCATCGCCGTGGGTGAAGTTCGTCCCGTCGATTCGTCTCGTCCCCTTTTCCGCCAAACGGACGGTCCGCGAGTTCGCTCGTCTCCTCTCCTCCTCGCGAGAAGGAATCCGTCGACTCGCCCTCGGATTTCTTTTTCGAGTTCGTCTCTCGGACGACCGTCATCCGACGTGATTGATTTTTCTATCGCGCTTCCAGCGAACTCCGGGCGCCTCTCCGGACTCCTCGGACCCCAGGGAACGCAGCCGGCTGCACGTGTTGCTCGGTTCGCGAGAGGGGTCCGATCCATTCCCAGCTCTGCCCCTCTATTTCTCCTTCTCGCTCGCTTTTTTTTTTTAATATCCGTCCACCGTGCGATCGTCGCGATCCCATCGTTCGATCGTTCCACGATTCTTCTTCGAGACGCGTCGCTCATTTCGACAGTTTTTCCGCCTCTCTGTCTCTCTCTCCCTCTCCCTCTCTCGTCGCCCAATATATCGTCGCCAGAGACGGTGGACGATGTCCGAAGAGAGCTCTCCTCGTCCCTCGCAATGCCACCGAGAGCCGTCGAGCCGCCGAGTCGACGAGTCGACGCATCCTCGAAAATCGACGAGCCTGGGGCTACGCGATGCTCGAAAATACGAATTCACCGCTCTCGACTCGAGCCTCGGTCCCGGCCCCGGCTTCGACATCGCCATCGCGAAACGACCGCCAGGAGGTCCGGGCAATTTTTGCCAATTATCCTCGAGATTATCTAATACGCCTCGCGGCCAGGGATTTCTCGCTGCGAGACACAAATCTCCGGAGATACGAGTCTCACGGGCCCGAAGGAGCGCGATCGACCTCTGCATCTTCCGTTTCAACGACATCGACGGGGACGAGGACGACGGCGACGACGACGACGACGACTCTGGGAAACGGAGAGCTTCCTCGTACCTTTAAAGCGTTGTCGGTCCTCCGTCCTCGGACCTCGGGCGAACACTCGGTTCTTTCCTTGCCGGGATAATTACGTTCGCGTCAGTTATTACCGGGACAAAGGCGCGGAGCGCGATAACGCCGCAGGCTCGCCATCGATTATTCGCTGCTTTAACGATAATTAAAAACTGTCGCTACTACCCCGAGAACGAAAGGGTTTCCGTAATTCTTAAATTTTGACGAGGGTAGAGAGGCGCAAAAGGAGCAAAGACGTTTCCCTTTGGCATCGCTGGGTCGAACGTCGATCGCGCAGCCGGACGAGAGCCTTTGAGGGCGCCTCCGGGACTTTTCTCCCCGAACTCCCCGGCCATCTCCCGACGACCCCACGACGATGCCTCGACGATGCCTCCATGATCCCTCGAAATCGGCCGGGATCCTCGAACGGTCGTTCCGCGAAATTTCCGAGCCCCCGGACGGTCGAGCCGTCGAGCCGTAGAACCGTTCGGGGAGAAATTATCGCCAACTACCGTCGGTATCGCGAGACGCTCGCGTCGGTCCACTTTTCAATTTAATTCGAAAATTTTTATGGTCACCCCGGCACAAAGAACCGGGCCCGGGTCGGGCTGCGCCAACAAACTACCCATAATTACAAACTTCCATAGAAAATTGCGTCCATTCGAATCCCTTAAATGGACGCGCGTCCATTGTCTACGCAGGGCCCGGCCGCGCAACTTTTAAAGGAGCCAAAGCCACGGCCAACAGCGAGCTTTGATTTATGAGTTTTCGGTTTCGTAGTAAAAAATACGAATTAGTTTTCGGGATGATGATCGCACGGAGATAATGGTCCCGATTAAGAATCCGTGCTGGTCGGCCGAAACGGAGAGAAAAGGCTGCCGGAGGAAGAGGACCGACAGACGAGGTGCCTGATCTCGGGAGACGAGGAGATGGAGAGACGGAGACGCTCCTCGGATCCCGCCGGAGAGAGAGCGAGAGAGACCGTTCCCCCCTTGCTCCTCTCTCGCTCTCGCTCTTGCTCTTACTTTTGCTCTTAGTTTTGCTCCTGCTCTCGAACCAGAGAGACCAGAGAGACCGGAGAGATCGGCCAAAAGAATCTGCCTCGAGGGCGAGGAGGGTTGATTCCCTTTCGTCTTTGTTTTACAAAACTCGCCTACTCGAGACACCCTTCCGCGCCGGATCGCGCCGGATCGCTCCGCACCGAGAGAGACACGACGCTCCCGGGATCTCGGGACGATCGACGATCGCCGATCGAGTCCAACGGCAACGCCGTCCCCGCGATTCCACCCGAGACTCGGAAATTCGACCCTCCTCGACGATCGATCCTTCCTCCGAATCTCGGATTGTAAGATCGAGCGATAGAACCGGGAGGGCCGAATTTCCGAGCAGAGTCCACGGAGAGGTACGTCGCGACGCCATTTTAGCAGGATATCGGGATCGGCCATTTTGAATTCATTTCCACCAATCAAACCGGCTACTTAAAAAAGTTTTTTTTCCTTCTTCTCTCGCCGCGTTCCTCGGCCGTCTCCTCCTCCACCTCCTTCGGTCGCCGCTCCGGTGGCTCATCCTCCCCCTTTTGCTCTCGTCGGTTCGCTCTTCTCGAAGCGTTCGGTGGCGGTCGACGTTGTCGATGGGTAGATGGGTGTAATAGGTGGATAGGTAGATAGGCAGATAACGTCCAGCAGGGGCGCTCGCGCGTCTACGTGCAAATACGAAGACGGGAAAGTGCGTCCACACGGACGCACCGGTGCGCCGGCTACCGAACGCGGAGAATGGAGAGAGACGACGCGGAGGAGCGAAAGAATAGGCGCGAGCTGGCCGAGGGGTAAAGGGGGGGCGGACGAAGGAAAAGGGAGAAAATGAAAAGACCGCGGGGAAGGAAGGAACGGCGAGGATGGTAATGGTGCCGGTAGCAACGGTGGTCCGAGACGGTGATGGTGGTGGCGACGGTGGTGGTGGTGGTGGTGTGGTGGTGACGGCAGCGGCGGTGGTGACGGCGGCGGCGGCGGCGGCGGCGGCGGCGGCGGCGGCAGCGGCGGCGGCGGCAGCGGCGGTGGTAGTAGAAAGAGGGGCCGGAGGTATAGGCCAGCCAGCGCGCGCTGTCCATCGTAATGCCGTAACATTTATTTTGCCCTTTCCCGCGCCATCCGACGACGGAATATTTTAAACGCGCTCCCGCGCGCAAGCGCAAACGTATAATTTGGCCGCGTTTAAAACTGTAACCTAACACGACTACCTGCAACGATCCGCGTATAACGCGCAACGTTGTACGACTACTATCGATCCAAGATGGCAGCCATATAAATTGGACTCGGGCCGAGAATGCCTCCGAGACGTTGCACCTTCGATGAAAGAGTATCGCCGATCTCGAAGACGTTGATCGCGCGCGATCGCTCGACCTCCCCCGACGTCCTTTTTTGCGCGCCTTTGGAATTTCAGCTCGTTAATCGATGCCCTTGCGGACACACGTTGGTGGCTTCTCCTCCCTTCCTCCGCTCTCTATCCCCGGATTCGTCGGTTCTCCGAGGCTCCTTCTCTCCGCTTCTTCGTCGCTCTCGGAGCGCCGTTTTCGCTTCTTTCCCTTCGTTTCCGTTCCCTTCCATTCTCCGCCCGTCGCGAACCTTCTCCTCGCGAAAGAAAAGACGCGACCGAGGAAGGAGGCGGTCGATGGACGCGACGAGCAGAGGGTAGATGGATAGGTGGATAGGTGGATAACGCGGAGATAACGTTTCGAGCCGACGGTACGAGGGGTGGTCGGGCCGTGGAGAGCGTTGCACGGCAAGTGCACGGAGGAGGTAATAATCTGGTTATAACTTGAGAGATTAGCTCCGGATTCGATTACCGGCGAGGTATCAAACCGTTAAACAGTCTCCGTGCTAATCAAAACCGAACCTCATTATCGGCAAACCCAAACCCAGAATCCGTCGATTCCCCTCCGACTTTGACAGTTTTCCTCCAGAAATCGAATCTCTCCGATGCCCACTTCTACGGGCAAACGGTTTTCCGGGCAAAAGGTCCCCGGATCACCGGTTCGCCGGTTCTCGCGCCGTCGAGATCGTCGAGATCGTCGCGATTCGCGTTACTCTTCCCGACGAGGGGCAGACATTTCGGCCGCTGCTAAAGCGCGAGTATCTCCGACGGTAACGCGGTCGTTACCGCGATAACGGCTGAGAGCATCGATCGAAAGAAACGCAAGACCGCTGGATTATCCGACTCGGACCCTCGCGAGTCGAGCCTCCCCGTGCTCGACCATTTTCCATCCTCCCTCTCGCCCCACCCCCTCGGCGAGCCAACTCCTCCTCGCGTTATCTCGGGCCGCGATAAGTGCATTAACTCCTCGTATCTCCCGTAATAGTTTTCAAACACGTCGAGAAAGTCTCGGGACGCGCTTTCGAGTCGACGTCGACACCTCCTCGATAACATACGCGCGTTTTTTCGCCCCAATGGTGTCGCTCCTTTTCCAAAATTGTCGAGCCGCGCGAAATCTCTCTCGACACGGGTGGAAGGGGGGAGAATTTCTTTTAATTGCACCTCGTGCCACCCGATAACGCTCCTTCGCCCTCCAAACGACCGTAATCTATGAAAATGCGAGCGCCAGGAGGAGCGGAGCCGGGAGGCCGAGGGAAATGAAGGGAGGAGGGAGGAGAAAGAGAGGGAGAGGAGATACGGGCACGGCAGCAGAGTCACGGTGAAATTAAGTGCGAGAACTCGCGCGGCAAAACGATCCGATGGCATGTCAGGGGCTAATGCGATTACAGTCGAAATCAGATCCTGTAGTTAGCCAATTAGGAAGAAGCGGCCGGCTCGATTCGACGGCTCGCGTCGCTTTCCCGGGTATCGCGAATCCTGCCACCCCTACTATCCTATCGCCCTCGGCCCTCGGCTCTCTCGGCTCGACCGGCAGACGAGGAATTTTTGCCGCTTCTCCTCGTTCGCGTCCCCCGGCCGTCTCGGAGGAACCGGCGACAACCGAGGCACCGCTCGACGCCGCGAATTCCCGCGCAAATTTCACGACCCTCGGTACTCTCGTCGGGCAAAAAGGGAGCTTTGAAACGATTGGCCGCTCGACGCCGCTGAAAACCTATAAATTCCGAGTCGCCCGAGGTGCGCGCGTACTCGCAGGGCCCGTCGACTGCGTAAAAATTAGGCAGGGCATATGGCAACCGGGGAGGTAGCGAAACCCCATTACGCGCGCTCTCCTCGAGCTTCGATCGGGGTCGAAATAATCGAAAGCCTTCGGCACCTGCCACTTTGCCTCGATGGAGCGGCCTGCTCTGTTCTCGCCTCGAAACAAAAATTACGATCGACTCGAATCCTGCCCTCGTTCGGCCCGCTCGCTCCTCTCCACCGAAATGGATCGTTCTTTTTTTGCGGAGGAGGGGACCCGGATACACGGTTTTCCTCGCGATTCGAGCAGTCGAGCAAAAACGAAAATCGAAACGAAAGCTCCGACTCGGTTCGTCGATCGACGGGCACGGACGAGCCGAGGACGTCGGAATGCCTCGGTCGCCGGCTTTCGAGCGACCTCTCGGCGATTATCGCCGGCCGGCAATTGCCACGTGCCTGCGGTACGCCTCGCCTTCAAAACGGAAACGATATCGCTCCGGAAGGTGTCCGGCCAGGGTGGAGGAAGGGCTCCTTCCTCCAACCTCTCCCGTAGACGACGGCGACGGAGACCCTGCCGCGGTCGACCGCCGGGGGAGGCGACACCCTCTCGACGGCGGGACTACTTTGCAAACTCCTTGGCTCGAAAATAGCCGGAGCTACCGTTACGTGACTGCCACGGCGGACCGCGATCGTCTCCTTCCTCTGCTTCTCTCGCTCTCCTTTTCGTATCTTCGTCTCCTCCATTCCGCCCGATCGGCGTCGTCGAGCGAGTCAAAGATCGGAGAACGTCCGCGGCAGGAGGCTCGAGTCGATCGAGTCCTTCGGTCATCGACGACGGCGAGGATCGGCGGAAAGCTTCGCCCTCCGCCCTCGGAAGCCGGAAACTCTCCGCTACGACCGAGTCGTGGCGCACAAACAGCGTCGGAACACGCATCGAGTCGACGACCGGTGGACACGCAAAAACCGATCCCTTCTGGGAAGTCGTTTTCGACCTTCGTTCCTCGAGCAACGATCGCCGACGTTCCGTCCTGCCGGTCGATAGACGAACGAGCGACGATCGGCGAAAGTTCCCTTCGGACGATCGCGGGCGCTGCCTCGGCTCCTCTCGATCGGCCGAGATCGGTGGCCGAGGGGGCCGAACGGATTTGCCGGCGGGGAATAGGTTCGCTGGACGTTCGACGCGGAGCGTCCAATTTCTGGGGACAAGGTATCGCGGGAGCAATGACGGGACCGTGTACCAGGAAGGTAGGCTCCCGTAACGAGAAGATAAGTCGGTGTGCGAGGCTCGATCGGCACGGTGGGAGGACAGGTCGCATCGAGGTTGTCGTTGGCGTTGTCAGCGTCCCCGTTGTTGTCGTTTCTCGAGCGTCCATTGCCCGAACGGTGGATATCGCGAGGGACGGCGGGGGCGAACGAGCCACCGGTGCCACCGCTACCACCCGCTGTCACCGGCATACCGGACTGCTGGAGAAGAACGGAGAAGAGAGAAGAGGAGAAGAGGAGAAGAGGAGAAGAGGAGAAGTGGAGAAGAGAGAAGAGGCAAAGAGAAGAGGAGCGAAGGGAGAGAGAGAGAGAGGAGGTAATAGTCGACGTGGACGGTGAAGCCATCGAGGCAGAGCGGTAACAGAGGCAGAGCAACGCGGAGGCAGCTGCGGAGGCTGCTAGCAACATCGGGTTGCGCGTGCACAACGCATAACGTCAACAACAATAGATTATGCCCCGACATAGAGCAGGTTCGCTCTCGAGAGTCACGTACGTATTGCGCGCTCACACTCGCGGTAAGCGCGCGCGTTACATTACCGCCCTCCGTTAGAGCCAAACATAACCCCGACGCCCCCCGCCCTTCCTATCGGGCCTTCCCCGCAGCCATCTCGTTGCGAGCCCGCTCGAACGATCGAGTCCAATGAGATTCCATTGTCTCGAGTAATTAATATTGATTACAATGGGTTATACCTGCTCGACCGCGTCCCTCCTCCCTCCTCCCTCCTCCCTCCTACCTCCTCCCTCCACCATCCACCCTCTTCCCGCCCCCTGCCCGGCTGCCTCCTCTCCACCCAACCTCCCGCCGCCTCCTGCCGCTGCCGTTGCCGTTGCCGCTGCTGCTACCGCTGCACCACCCCTCTCGCTCACCCTCCCTCCCGCCATGCCGACGGAACCAGTGGCTTACGGCTTACCTAGGTGCGCTTATATTCGACGCGTATCCGCGCCGTTATATTAGGATTTCACCGATCGGCTCCGATCGCAATTATCGTTGCCTCGTCATCCTCGCCGTTCTCGCTGTCCCCGGCGTTCCCTCGCCTCCGGCTCTCCTCCTCCCGATCTCCGCTGTCCCCGATGTCCCGGGCGTCCTCCGCAACCCCTCCGGACCCCCCCACGATCCTCGGCCACCCCGCTGTCCTCGGCGTACCCGGTGTACCCGCTTCTCGGTTCTCCGCTCCTCCCGCGCCTCGTCCACCCTCCGATGGCTCCGTTCTTCGCTCGATATTCTCTCGTTGCTCCGATTACATCGGGGAACGCGTTGATTAAGTTAGCAACGAGACTGCTCTTCTTCCGTCGCGCGCTTCCCGTGCCAACGAGCGTATTCGCGATCGGCCGTCTCCTCGAAACGTCGAGAAACGACGGAAAACGCGCCTTCTCCGCCGAGGCCGCTCGTCCCTTCGACGGTCGAGTCGAAGCCTCGATCTCGCCTCGATCTTCGACGGGAGCGAGCGGATTACTTTCGCGCGACGTTTAAAGTAAACCGATCCAAAAGCAGTTAATTCGAGCAGACCGAGTCCCGTGCACGCACGTGCGCTATTGAGTTACGGCGATGCGTGCCACCGCGATTTTGCGTTCACCGATCGTCTCTTTGGTCCGTTCGTGGCTTTATTCCGCCAAAGAGGATCTCCGAGAGCCGGTCGATATCGCGTTACGCCCGATACGTCCTCAGCACGCGTTTGCGTTTCCGCTCACCCTCTGCGGACGCGACGCGTCGACCTCGGCTGGCTCGGAGGGAGAGGCGTCTCGTGACGATCGCCGAGAGGACAGCCGATCCTGCCCGTATGGGCCGGCGATCGCGGGGGTCCGATCCTCGAGCGTCGTCGGTTCGCGAGGAGGTCTCTCCCGCGGGTACCTGCCCATCTTCCGACGCGAAGCCTCGCTCTTACCTACCTACCTACCGTCCTTCTTACCTGCCGGCCTGCCTGCCCGTCTGCCCGCCTGCCCGCCTGCCCGCCTGCCTGCCGGTACCACCTGTGCCGCCCGCATCGTGAAACAAAAGATCGGTCGTGGGACGCCGATACCGAACGCTTCCTTTCGTCGAAATATTGAGTAACGCCGAATGGAATTCGGTTTCCGTGCCTGCTGACACTCGAGGCTCGAGAGGCCCGACAGGCTCGAGAGGATCGTGAGGATCGAGAGGATCGAGGGGCTCGAAAATCGATGCGTCCACCCGACGCTTCCGCATCGACGGAGCACGGACCAGCAGCGAGCGCACCGCCGAACGAAACTCCTGGAATTAATTGATTCGACGAGTAGCCGGTCGCTCGTACTCGGCCGGCAGCTAGGACGCTGGGGGACGCAGCGAGGGGGAGGGAACGAAAAGATAAGCGATTCGATGTTTCGCGCGACGGAGGCGGCGACCGTGCCATAACTCGGCCGAGACTCGTTGGCGATATCGCACACGCGGCTCTCGCGTTTAGCATATAGAGTGCAACGATTAACTCCGCTTCCTACGAGCGTCTACGTCGCGCGACGGGCCGCGCGTTTAATTCGGCTCTCCTCTTATTGTCGTCGGCCTAATAATCGGCATAGTCGGTAGATTAACGCTCCCGGTAATTGCGGAGCTCCGTTCCCTCTTCCGGTGACTAATGGCAGGTCGGTTTGTCGTCGCGGGCTTCCCCCGACGCGCGCTTCTCGCGCCTCTCGCGCCTCTCGCGCCCCGGGCTGCGTCTCCCATACACCAGCTCCTCGACCCCCGCCTAATTTCGCGACGCAACGAAGCACCGTTTATTTTGCGATTCTCAACTCTCGACGCGACATTGACGCGACGATAATTGAACCGGTTTCGCGGCATTTTTCGACCTCGCCGAGCCTCGGTCTTCGTCCCTCCCGGCGATCCGTGCTCCCTCGTCTCCCGTCCGCCGTCTCTCGGGACGGAAAATATCGTGGGAAGGCCCGGGGAAGGCAGGAACGATCGCCGGAGTGTCCCCGACGTAAAACGGCGCCCCCTCGACGAGGCGCGTCTCAGGGAGGATTTTTAAACGACCGCCGTGCCGTACCGTGCCGTACCGTAAGTGCCGAGTTCACCGGCCATAACTCGAGGTTATGATTTACCGTAGCTCGGCGGATAGGGTTATCGGGAGAGTATCGCGCCTCGACCGGGCTCCACTCGACTCTCGACTCGACCTTTCGCGAGCTGTTGGCGTTATCGCGAATCCCGCGTATTTGCTCGGCCGCTAATCACCGACGGCCTATCCGCGGTTGCTCCCTCTCGGAGAGCCTTCTCCTCTCCTCGATCGGCTCGTCCAAGCGAGCCCCGCTTTCTCACGGCAATTCTCTCCTCCGCGTTCGGCGACTTTCAGTCGGCTTCGACTCGCGCGCGTCTTCCGACCATCCTCCCGCCGAGCCCACTTTTTTCCTTCCTTTCGATCTTTTCCTTCGTTTCTCTTTTCTCTTCGCGGCCAGGTATAGCTCTCGCGATGACTCGGCAAGGAACATCTCGGCCCGTAGATGGGACAGTACCTGCGAAAATGACGTTTCGTCCGCATCGGCGGAGTACAAAGGTATCGATAATGGAAACGGAGAAAACAATGGACCCCGCCGCCGACGAAATATCAATTAAAAGTGGGACGGTAGGCGGCGGCGACGGCTGCAACGGCCGCAACGGCCGATACGGCCGATACGGCCGATACGCCGGCGGTCCTCCCCCCGTATTGTGTGCTCTCCGTGGCTCGCAAGAAGCGTCGATGGAAGCCGAGCGAACGCGAAGAAAAAGGGTGCCAAGGAACGGGCCCGTCACCCCGTCACCCCGCCCCTATCCCTAGCGGGCCGCGTTTAATAACTCCTGGCGCCACCAAAACCAATTCTCTCCGCGCCTCGCCGATTTCTTTGCTTTCGCGGAACGACCCTCCGGCCCGGACGGTCGGGGAGAAAACGGCGAAGAAAAAGCGCGGGCCGAGCGCGAAAGGTCGAAAAGCGCGTCGAAAGTCGAGTAACGAAGTTACCGGCGACTAAGCGAATAAAGGGCAAAGTAGATACGTCTCGGGGCGGACCGGAGAGGCCGGAGCCTCGGTATCGCGGGAAACGGGAAATGCCGTTAACGAAGAACCGGCTCGGTATACGTATACCGGCATGCCGACGCTGCGAGAGAAGTCGACTCGTAGCGGGGAGACGGTGTTACGGTGTTGGAGCGTTACGGCGGTACCGCGGCACGGATGGAACGGCGGCACGATGGTGCGGTGGCGGTGGCGGTGGCGGTGCCGGTGCCGGTGATGCTACCGCGGAAGGGAAAAAAGATACGTACAAGGGTTGCCCTTTCCTCCCGCGATCCTCTAATGGCCCGGCGGGTCTTAAGGGCGATTTAAAAGGCTCTTAATGACATCCAGCGGGCTGGCTGGCTGGCTGGCTGGCTGGTTGGCTGGCTGGCTGGCTGGATGGCTGGATGGCTGGCTCGCTGGCTGGCTTCGCGCTGCCGGCTGGCCGACCGGCTGTCTGCCTTCTCGCCTATCTCTTTGCCGCGACTTTAATTTCATCCGAGTGGAAACTGAAGAAACAAGTGAATTAAGCAGCCCGCTAATGACAGATCGGGTTCGCGGTACCGCGCCCTCCGATCTCCTCGACAGCCTCTAACGTCGTTCCCCCAATTTGTGCTTTTCCGCGCCGCTAATTCGCTTTGCGAAATATTCCGCGAGGGTACGAGTCTCTCGGTTCCCCTAGATTCCCCTCGACTCTCCTTCCGCCGAGGAGCCCCGGGGTAATGGGTTCGCGACTTCATCGGAGCGATCGGCTCCTCGGTATCGATCCTCCGACTTTCCTCGCGACTCGGGTCTCGCGGCTCGCGCTCGAGCCGAACTCGAGAAGCGGAAAGAGGGCTCTCTCCAGGGAGAAGCGAGGAGGCGGCCGAGAAGAGAAGCGGACGGGTCGGGAGGTGGAGGAGCCGAAGGAGGTCGAGGCGGATCCTCCCCGAAGAACGAGGAAGGAGTCGAAGAAGGAGAGGAAGCGGAGTCGGCGGAAGAAGCTGTAGAAGCTCGCGATGGAGAGGAAGGAGAGGAAGGAGGAGAGAAGGAGGAGATCGAGGGCAATCTACATAGGCCCAGTCACCGGCCGAACCATACGGCCGACAAAGGCCAGTTCCCCTCATTTTTGTCTCATTTGAATATCTTCATTAATATCCGAGCGGTTCCACCCTATCCACCCTATCCACCACGTCCACCCTGTCCTCCGCGTCGACCTCGTCCGCCCAAAGTACGGCGGACCGCGTGCATTGCCCGACTTCTTGCCACCGTTTAATCGATCTCTGCCCGCAAATAACGAACCTACGGACGATTCGTCACTTCTCGTCTCGTCGCGTCTCGTCACGTCGCGTCGCGTCACGACGCCTCGCGTCCTCGACCGGCGGATCGAAACCGGCGGTCCGTCGAATCGTCCTCGATCACGGACGATCACCGACCGACGAAACTCGTCTCCCCTCCCTCCCGCTCGATCCGTCCAACGAGACGCGCGACCGTTCGCACGATCGCTCCTCGAGGTCTTCGCGCCGGTCATTTCTCGTCTTACGCGTCTTGGGTCACGCCGGCCACGATCGGACGATCTATCAAGTCAGGAACGATACGAGTAATTATTCGACTCTTAATGACTCTTACGCGCTATAACGAGTTTGAAGCGCGGTCTCATAAACGCGCCGCTTTCTCGCGCCGCGCGAGGCCGTCTCTCGCGGGCCGTCGATTCCGTCGATCCCGTCGATCCCGTCGATCCCGTCGACGTCGAGGAGGCGGCTCGCCGGAGCCCGAGCGAGAGAATGCTCGGACGAGTGCGCGGTACATCGATCTCTCGGTGCAGGAATGCAAGACGCGGTAATTTGGACCACCCATCCTTCGGACTAATCATAATGGCGTTTTGTTTTGGAGCTTTTGTTCGGTGGATCGGTCTCGGAGTCTCTCGGGCCCCGTCGATAGGAGAGAGAGATGGAGAGAGAGAGAGAGAGAGAGGAGCCGAGAGCAGGAGCGGGCTCCCGTAGGTGTGCGCGCACACCTACGCGACCCGCGCCCTTCGCCTTCGTCTTCGTATTCGCCTTCGTATTCGCCTTCGCATTCGCCTTCGAGAGACCGAATATCGTGGAGGCTGCGAGAAACGAGACTCGAGACTTTGGACCCGAGGAACGAGGAGCGAGGAACGGCGAGCAAAATACCGGCGAACGAGAAAAGGGAGAGCAAGGAGGAGCAAAAGAAAGAGGGAGAGGACGAGTACCCGGGGCCGAGCAGCGCTCGGTCCGACTCTGCCCGCGTAATAATCGCCCAGCGCCATTAAACTAAACCGGGAATAATATTATATTAAGCCGTAGTCGAAGGGAGACCGAGAGGGTGGAATAGTGGATCGGGAGGAACCGGAGGAACCGGAGGTAACGGAGGAACGAAGTAAGATATCGAGAGACCGATAGAGAGAGGAGAGGAGATCGAACCGAGAGGATGGCCGAGGTACCGTGGCTTCTCAGAACTAAGTAGATTCGAATTTCGATACGGATGATCGGGCTGAATACAAATTACTCATATATGCCCCTCGTCCCGGGTAATCACACGGTGGCTGCTCCACCGTCCAAAGAAAAATGCCTCGCCGTCGCTTCTTTGTTTCCTTTTGCTCTCTCCGCCTCATCCTCTCTCTCTCGTCCTCTCCCTGCCTCTCCTCGCACCCTGCCGCGTCTCCGTCGACCTCCTCTCCTCGCCCTCGCCCTCGACGTCGCGTCGACGCGCCGAAAGGCGCTGCTCGCGCGAATCCTCCGATCGCCCGCGAATATCTCTCCTCGAGCTCGCCGCGACGACGTTGGTCGCGACCGCGAGGAGGGAAGGACGTCGCGGCACCGTTTTCCCCAAAGAGGAGGGCGACGGATTCCGCGAAAAACCACGGAGCCCCGAGAGGGGAAAGGGCCGGGACGCAAAGATGGCCAGAACGAGGAGATCGAGCCGCGAGAGGCGACTCTCGATCCATCGAAGGGCCCCGAGGTGCGCCAAAAAGGAGAGAGCGAGAGGGAGTCCTGCCCCCGGAACGACGGGGAATCCAATCATAATTATTATTCCGGGCGAATCGATTGTGCCTCTCGATAGGATTGGCTCGGTTCGGCCGGTCGTGGATCGGCACCAGGTATAACGACGTATAGAGCAGAGAGATCGGAAGAAAGAGAAGAATACGGACAGGGTGAGGAAGAGGAAGAGGAAGAGGAGGATGAAGAGGGGCAGAGGGAGAGGGAGAGGGTAGAGGGAGAAGGAGAGGGTGAGAGGGAGAGAGCGAGGGCGAGGGAGAGAAGATGGTAGCGGCGGCGCGCATCGGGCCTCTCGTCGGTGCATCGTCGACAGGTACGTCGTATCGGGGTTGGTAGCGGCGCAACACTCGCAGCATAAATAATTAATAGTAGCCAGAGAGCCGCGAAGCGAGTCGACGGCTGTTTTGCGGTTCGCAGGCTCCGCCCAGGCCGACCGCGGAGCTCCTCCCTGTGCCGTGGAGAACTTACCGGAGAGACTCGACTTACCGTTCGAGGAAACCGAGAGGACGACTTCGCGGCCCGAAGGATTCCTCCGAGCGAGCGCCGGACCCCGACGGAGCCTCGGCCTCCACGAATTTAAGAGTCGACCGGACCCCGCTCGACCGCTCCGCGTCGCGAGAGCTCCTCTTCTCTCGCCACCTTCCGCGAAGGAGAGGCCTCGTCCCCTCGTCTTCCCCCCGACCCACCCTCCTTTCCGCCGGATTGCTACGTTGTCGTAATTAACTATTATCGTAATTATCTACCGACAACGTGCCGGCGATACGCCGATACATTATCGAGCTTCGCAAAATTTCAATTTCCTTCGAAAGATCTCGCCCGGCGATTACCCGTCGATAATGACTGTGTTACGGGCATAAATTGCGAGTCGTTGTTCCTCCATTTTCGTCCCGACTCGCGACGTCCCGCGACGTCTCGCGAGGCATCGCGACGGCTTCCTCCGTATTTCCCCCCTCGGACCGACGCCTCCGCGGCCCACCCTTCCGTTTCGATTCACCGTTATCGCTCGGACGCGAGATTTCGGGCAATCTCGCCCCGACGAGAGAGACTAGGTTTCTTTAAGAGGCGAGTCGATTCGCGGAGACGTTGGACGGCTTCACGGGCGGGCGGGCGATCGTGCCACGTGGAGCAAGAAATCGCGAAGCCCGAAACGTCGAGCGATTCGAGGGAAAATACGGCGGGCGGACGGGGTAGCTCGATCGGCCCCTCGCCCTCCATCCCCCGATCACCGTCCTCCGCCCTTCGCCACGAACGGCTGAGCCAGCGATAAGGAGTCGTAAAAAATAACGACCGGAAAATTAATCGAACGCGACGTCGAGCCGTCGCTTCGGATTCCGCCGGCTCGTCAAGAACGCCCCGGTACGGCGTGTTCGATTGTAAAATACCTCGAGCAGGGTCGCGTCGGGTCCGAACACGACGAAACTCCCTCCTCCTCGCAAAAACTTCCAGAGTCGGTCTCGCGGAGGAGCGCGGGCCGCTCGTTCCTTTCCCTCCCCGCCCGAGACGAAGGGTATTACCGTTATCGGACCGAGGACGCAGAGGGCGAAGGGAGCGAAGAGAGCGAAGAGAGCGGCGAGGGACGCCCTTGTCGTCGTCGTCGTTGTTGTTGCCGTCGTTGTCGCTGCACTTGCCGTTGCCGTTGTCGCTGCCACGAGAAGCGCTCGAGTTTACACAAGAGTTACCAACGATTCGACGCTAGGCGAGTGCTTACCGAATCACTTAAATGATTAAGGAAAAGGGTTGTTTGGACAGCGCCTCGAATCCCGGGCCATTTCGTTCGACGGATCCCGCTCTCCTTCTTCTCCGCTCCCGGTCGGTCGTCTTAGGGTAATCCGTTTTGTCAACGACTCTCGACCCTCCGCGGCTCCCTCCACCCTCGCCGCCCTCGCTTTTTCCTTCTTCGCGCCTTCATTCTTCCGCCGTTGAGTTTCCTCCCGACCGGCCGTGACTCGTTTCGCGCGATTCCCAGCCCTTCCTCCTCCTCGGCCACCTCGAAGGAAAGCTCGACCGGCGACCTTTCCGCCCTTCGGCGATCGTGAGCGGCGAGGAGGAGACTCCGAAAGCCCCGGTGAGCTCCGCGAGCTTCGAGAGACGGTCGTTGCCGTGGTCGTTAACGGCGGGGAATTCCCCCGTCCAGTCGATTTTCGTTATCTCCGCGAGGCGAGGGAGAGGCAGCCGGGGAGAGACGGACGGCGAGGCGAGAAGCGCGCGTACGCGCGAGTAGCTGGCTTCGCGGGGAGAGTCGGGCCCGCGACCTACGACGACGGCCATTAAACCTATTAAGACGGCATAGCTCCGACGTCGAGAGATGACAGTGATAAACTCGACCCTCTGACACGGCGCGCCGGTCCCTCTCGAGAGTACCTCCGGGAAGAATTAGCGTTTCTCTCGTTCTTCCTTCTTCCCTCTTCCGCCTTGGCTCCTCGCTCTCGTCTCCAGCGTCTCCGACAACCCCTTGGCTCACGAGCCTCCTCCGTCGACGATTTACTCGGAGAAGGAGCGAGGAGAAGGCTCAGGCGGAGTCGAGAGGATCGCGCAAGAGCCAACGAGGCCAAGAAGGCAAGCCTCCTATCGTTACAGTTTATTATAATATAATTATGTATCCTGGAAGGGATACGTCGATGGTGGAGCGGATAGAGCTCGGCCTGGAAATGGCTGAGCAAATACGAAGTCACGAAGTCGCTCGGGATCGTTCGAGCCCGTGGGTACCGGCTCGCCGATTCCGTCCTCTCGAAGTCACGCTCCTTCCCAGCCACCCGCGCTTCTCCCGTCCATCCCCGACGGCCGCGGCGACGATAACGACGAGGATGACGTCGCCGCCGACGTCGCCGTCGCGGCCGACCGATCTCGTGACAAAAACCTTCGGCGCGGCCTCGATCCTCGGGTCGATCTTGCGCCAATTAACGATTACACCGTCACCGACGAAAGTTCGAGATCGGCTCCCCTCGATCCCCCCGGGTCCCCCTCGGACCACCACGCTCCCGGAGACTCGGTCGGTGGCGCGGAGCTGGCCGATGCGCGCCAATTTCCCCGGAACCTCGCCGATCGACCGGAAGTCGTCCGTGCTCCGAAATATATGCGCCCGTCGGAGTACGGCTTCGGCGATACGAAATATATGGTACAATAATTCTCGATATCAGGTGCCTTTAATCACCTTAAATCCACAGCCTCGACACACCCGTGTTCACTTAACTTCAGGGTTATCTTAATCTTTCGACAGCTGCCCAGCGCGCCTCCTCGATCGTTCCCGTTCTCCTTCGGCCTCGATTCGATCGATCCGGAGTCGCTCCTCCCGGCTCCTCCCGGCACCTCCCGACTTCCCCACCCTCGAGGGGTCTCGTTCGTCGGTCGGCATGATTTTTCGGTCCTCCGGTTCGTCCGGGCCCGCCGGTCGTCCTCCCCGAGGCGGCAAGGGGACGACTCCGCGCGCGACGATCGGGGGCGAAGGAAAAGTCGCGGATTCGTGTGGCGTCCTTGAGAGGGAGAGGAGAGGATCTCGAAGGGAGAGGACGCGTAATTGACGGTCGTGCGGCGTAGGTATTACGCCGGCTAAGTATGCACTTAAGATACGCAGCGGCGGACGTTGAACGTATCGCGTACCTTATTACGCGCTGGATCCTTTCCGCGGGTAGATGCAAAGGAAACGATAGCGATTCCACCTTGTTAACTCCTCCTTTAATTGCCCTTGGGTTTTCATCGTTGGTGCGTATACACGCCGCGATACGGTCTTAACGCGCGCTCTCTCTCTCTCACTCTCTCCCTCTTGGGCCTGCGCGAACGCGAACGCAAATGCGCCAGTGCCCTCCGCGAAGAGGGGGCCCGCGGAAACGGCAGGAGGATCTATCCTATCCTCGCTTCCGTTTCCCGATGGTCGTTTCCAGTTTCGCGGTGGGCCAACGGCCGGCGAGGTCGGCGAGGTCGACGGGGTCGACGAGATTACCGAGTTTCCCGAGGGATCGGCGAGTTCTCGAAACAGGAGCGGAGAAGTTTGGAGGAGGGACGGGTCACGCGCCCGATCCGCCCGCTATCCCGACGACTGCATCATTTTCCAATATTGCGCGACCGGAAGGCGGTGGATCTCTCTGGGTCCGCGGCGGCGAGGCAGCGGCGAGGAGAGAAAAAGAGAGGGTGGGACGGGAGATACTCGATCGGATCACGCACGGCTGAGTTTCCGAGGCGGAGATGGAAGGTGAACGGCGACGCGGGGATGGCGGGAACGTCGGGAGTAGCGGGAGTGCCGGGAGTGCCGGGACGCCAAGACTAAGCGGACCCGAGGGACGCGTCGTCTCGGGCTTCGAAATTCCCCGATCGATCGTGCACTCCCGACTCGAATCGAGAGATTGAAAGGTTCGCGTGCATCGCCCCAGAAATGAAGAAGCAATTTAAACGTTTGCTCGCGATCGAGGGATAATCTTTTAATTCGCTTCGAGGAACTCGCCAAAACGCGGTTCGTGCCGCGATGAATCGTTGCCAGCCGCCGGGAGGGGAAGTAATTTTCGCCCCGACTCGGACGGCGATCGAGAATTCGGTCGGATCGGGCCGGGGCGGCGGCGATCCCTCGATCGCCGTCCGTGACGCGGGCATCGTCGACGGAGACGCGTAGCCGGAAAATCGCCGCGGCCAGCCCTCCCCCAGGACTGGCCGAGGAGGGGGAAAATGGCGGGAAACGGCCGACGCGCCGGTCAGTCCGAAGGAGAGAGCGAGAGAGAGAGAGAGGAGAAAAGTGGCGAAATCGCGGAACCGAGGGCGACGCGCCGCGCCAATGGGAAAACAACGATTCGGCCCAAATAACAATCGAGCTGGAAAAGCGGCTGGCTGGAAAAACGCGTTTATATTTCACCGGCTGCGAGAGTGAATTCCCTTTGTGACTGTAGGATGACAATTTCACGGCATTTAGCCGCGACAGGACCCGCGTACGCGCGAAACAATGCCCGGCTCGCGAACCGATGCCCGGCCGCCCCTCGCTCCTCTCCCTCTCACTCTCTCTCTCTCTCGCTCCCTCCTCGCTTTTCTCCCTCGACGGCTCTCCTCCCGCGCTCCACCCTCTCTCGATTTCACTCGTACTCGTCTCTATGCGCGATACTCCGCATTCTCATCGTCTCGTACCTCGCGCCGCGTTTTTAATCGGAAACAAAAGCGTTATTGCGGAAATTAAATGACACGTCCTATGGCAGCGAGAAGGGTAAATCGACGGCTTAAAAACGTCGAAGCGAAAAGCGCCGAGCGAGAATTTAATTTCGGGCTTTTCGCCGGGGACTTTGACTCGTTTGTTGGTCCGTTGGTCGGTTCGTTTGTTCGTTCGTTCCGTCCTTCCGTCGCGTCCGTGCGTCCATACCTCCACACGTAAATACGTCCCTACGTCCGCCACGGTGCGTGGCGGTGGTTTGCCCGTTTGTCCGTTTGTCCCCGGTACCGGGGCGAGTCCCTCAAAGACGCGGACGATCGTCCCCCGGGAGGGGGGTGCAACGACTTCCGCCGACTCCTCGGAATCGACGATCCCTCGAGAGAAGAGCGAAACGAGCATTTTAATTGCGGATGCAAATTCCGGGCGATCGGAGCGCGGAGGTCTCGATGAAAAATCTACGGGACCAATTCCATTGTCCGATCTAGGATCCGTCCACTTAGGCCGAGTAATTGATAGATCCCTCGATGGCGGAGGAGGGATCGAGGAATGACAGGTTACGGCCCGGGATACGGGGTTCGCACGACCCTACTTCGCTGCCGTGTTATTAGTTGATTCTTACAATTACTCGTCGTCCCTATGGTTATTCCATTACCGTGTAACTCTCGTAGATCACCCGGATTTTTTTTTCCTCGTTCGGGCCGTTACGACCGCCCGGCCAACCGTCCGCGGGACAGACCGGAATTCGACCGTCGAGCGACATCCTCGATCGTCTCGAGAATCGTCCTCCTCCCGCTCCTCCCGGGCCTCGCCCCGCCGGAGGACGCCGCGCCGTTCCCCTTTCCGGCGAGGCGCGCGATTGTCGCTGCTCGACTCGAGGGGGACGCGACACAGGGGAGGAGAAATTGTCGACGGATCGGGCCGATTTTCGCGAGGATCGAGGGACCGAGGAGTCACGGCGCGGCGTTTCGGCGGAAGGATACGCCGACACCGGTGCATCGACGCATCGCCGCGTCGCGGCATCGCGGCGTCGAAAGAGGCAACGAAGGCAGGAAAGAGGATTAACTATTCCTCGCGAATAGTTAATTAGTCGTAAGTGGCAGCCGGTAGGAGATATAATGTTAATGAGTCGTAGTAACCTTGATGGTTCGGCAAGAAGGCAGCTTGATATCCAGTTTTATCGAAAAACAGGAAAAGATCGGGCTCACCGAGCCGTGTCGCAATTGCTCCGGTACCCGCTACCTACGGCTCTGTTATTATTTCAACGCTTTTTTGAATATTCCTCGCTAAATGGAATTAATTTCTGAAAAGAAAATAATTAAGTACAGAGGGAAACGTAACCGCGCGCGCGTAAATGTACCGTGGCGATCTAATCTAGCCCAGAAAGTCAGTGCCGGATCGTGAGACTCGTCCGACGTCTTAATTGTAGCGTAATGCTCGTTGCGTTAATGGTGTGAATGAACTGTGTTTTCAATTACGGAGAGATCAAAGGAAGCAACGAACTCCTTCTCCCGTCTAGCCTCTCGCCGATCGCGCTTCCGAGTTGCACGTCCCTTGCCCCGCTTCGATCGGCTCTTCCCAAAGGAGGACTCTCTCTTCCGCGGCCCGGTTCTCGGGACCGCGCGGCCATACCGCACGTATTGTCCGCGCGAGCGCGTCGTTCCCGACTGCCTGCACGTTCGACGGGTGTACCTCTCCGTGCCTCTTCCGGTCTCGGCGGCACGGCGTCACGGCGCCTCGCCACCTCGAGCAGAGCCGGCCGAGCTTCTTGCTCCCGTTCTTTCGCTCGACTCGTGTTTCCAGCTAACAGGGCGCAACAAGGAGCCGCGATCGGCAGTCGCGAGGTCGGTCGGCCCGGCGCCCGCCTCCCACCGATCGCCGATCGCCAATCGCCGGATGTGGTCGCCGTTTAACGCGCCACCGACGGAAAAATCCCTTCCGTGAGAAAGTCCCCGCGTCTGGCCAGGTCGCGGACGAAAATCGTTCGATCTCCCGATCGTTCTCCGCCGGCGAGTCGATCGCCTCTCCCCTCGGCTCCCCTCCTCTCCTCGTTTCGCGCGCCGCGGCTCGGATAACCGGCGCGACGATCACCGTCGGCGCGTTCGACGGTTCGGCGAAATTACGCGGGCCGAAGCACCCGGCAAACGTTTCGATATTCCGCGGCGATAACTCGCCGGAGTCGTCGCGTCGTTATTAAATTTTCCCTCCGGAATCGATATCTACCCGGCCCCGCTCCCGTTTGCCCGGGAGAAATTCATTCGGAGCAACGAAATCTTAATGCACGCTCGGAACGAATTTTCGGAGTTCCGAATCATCCGGCGCGTAATTGTTCTCTCTCGGCGCCCGAGGCGCCTACCGGCAGCCGGCGCAGTTTCGCGCGCTTCTCGATATCGCGACCGTGCGACCCTACGATTCGACGAAGCATCGAATCGACGAGCCGACGAACCGGCGAGCCGACCGACCGACAAACGGACCGACGAGCAGCCGATATCGCCTCCGGGCGGAACGACGAGGTCCGACGGGAGAGGAGCCTCTCTGCCGTTACGAGGCGCTATCGGGTCTAGGAGCGCGTAGACGCTGGAGAGGTGGGCGCGATGGGTCGTAGGTCGTCGGTCGGAGGTCGGAGGACCGGCCGGAAGATTGGTCGGGAGGAGGAAAGGACGTTGCTCGGTCGGTGTCGGATGCATTGATTTTCGTTTACCCACTCCTCGTTGCGGAGGCTCCCTCGTTCGGCGGTAGGCTCCTTTCGCCAGGGCGGCCGTGCTCGTCCGCCTCCCTTCCTCCCTCCCGACGCTTTCCTCGAGGGATGTTTCGTTATTTAAACGGATTAGCGATCCGGCGGCCCCCGGGGAAACGTCTTACGTGTTTCCATTGCGTAGCTCGTCGGAGGAAATTAATCCCCGCTCGAGCGGGCGACCGTGGCGCGAGGACGCGCGAAGCGTATCGGCGCGCGGTCGGTCTCGCGAGGCCCTCTCCTCTCGGGCCTCCGTCGACGATTTCGGTCCCGCGGTCCCGCCGAAGGGAGACCGGATTCGCGCGGTCGCAAATCGACCGAGGAAATTCCTCGGAATCGCGGGTCTGCCAGCTCGGAGACGAACGCGCGGATCGAGACGGAGGCGAGAGCCGCTCGATGGAACGAGCGGACCGTCCGATCTCTGCTCGCCTCTCGTCCTCCCCTCTCTCCTCCTCGTTCTCCGCTCTCTCCACGAAACTCCCGACTCTGCGCCGTCGATGCGCAAGGGTGTAATTATGCGTTCGGGGTCCGCCGGGGTCCGCCGGGGTCCTCCGGGGGCCACCGGCCCTCCCTCGGCCCGTCTCTCGAGGTCTCCCTCGCCGCCTCCTGCCGCCCCCTGCCGCCTTCTCCCGCCCTCTCTCGCCGAACGAATCGTTTCTCTTCCGTCTTCGTCTTCCTCGTCGCGCACGTCGGACGGGACCGTGACCGAAATAGGGAAAAACGAAGGATTCCCTTCCGCTCGTTTGCACTCGCATCGGGAGATAACGAGGCGGTCGACAAACGGCCTTCCTCGTTCCCCTCTTGCCCGAGATGCGAGAAGACCAAACGGGAACCCCGAAGGAACGAGAAATTTCTAGCGTTCCATCCGACTCCTTCGGGAACGGGAGCCCGGAGCGACCCGTTCCTCGATAGTCGACGGAGACTCGATCGGGCAGCCTGCGAGGTCCGGAGAGTCGCGCGAGAGTTGCCGGTCCGCGTGGATCCGCAGGATATCCGCGTCGTTTGGCAACGAAGGTTGCCGTTGGTTCGCGGGAGAAGCGCCGGGCCCCCTCCGGACCGAGAGTTTCGCAAAATCGTTTAGCATAATTCGAGGAGCAACTCCGACGGCTCTTCTTCTCTCCTCCCCCTCCTCCTCCTCCTCCTCTTTCGCTCCCCTTCTCGCCCCTTCCGGCGCGACGTTTCTCGACCTCTCCACGCCATGCCGTAAAAAAGCCTTGTTTTGTTCCGCTTAACGGTCCTCGTTAGCCGCGGTGACATCTCGACGAGAAGGCGGGACAGGTCGGGTATATAATAAGAGCGAGCGGGGCAAAAACGGTCGGAAGATTCCCGCGGGAATGCGCGACTCCTCGACGTCGCGACCCGTCTCGCGTTCCGACGATCCGATCGATGCGCCGGAAGCTCCGTCCTCCGTTCTTCGCGCTCCGGTCTCCGTTCGACCGGGAAGGTCAATTTCGTTGGCGCGAAAGATACCGAAGAAGGCGGCTGGAGGGAGCCGGACGACACGAGGCACGGTGCGGCGCTCGTAGCGATTCTAATTGGAGGGAGTATTTGGCCGTTCGTAGCCGCTCCGAGCCGTTTCGAGTCGTTTCGAGTCGTTTCGAGCCGTTCCAGGAGCGAATTAAGCTAATCGGCCGCGACGAACGAGGGTCTCGACTCGCTCCGCTCCGCTCCGCGCTCTCTCTCTCTCTCTCCTCGAGGAAGAATCCGCGAAGGAGCGCGCGGGGCTCGGAGAGGGAGCGAGGAAAAACGGCGCCGGGGGCAGCGAACCCCTCCGAGCGGAGGAAAAACTCGAGAGCATGAAATTAGTCGTACTCGCGCGGCACCGAGCATTAGAACCGCCTCGGGGGGTCTTCTTTTATTCGATAATTATGCAAATGCCGGAATGATTGTCGGGCAATATGTCCTCGGAATAAAAGTCGAGTCGGAGCAATTCGGTTATCTTTATGATTCCGTAGCGCCGAGCGGAGACAACGGCGAAGAAAAGCAGCCACGATCCGGTGGGAGATGACAGGAAAAAGAAGGGCCATCGAGAGAGGAGTCGCGGAGGCGAGACGAGCCGGGGGATCCCTCCCTTTCCCATCCCTCTCCGCCGCGTCCTCCTCGCGCGTTGCCGTACCGGAGCATCGCCGAAAGGAAAGAAGCACTTAATTTGCATCGAAACGCTCTGCCCTTCCTTCGCCGAGCCCGCTCCCCCTCCCGGGCGTGGATGTGCCAACGGTGCGAACCTTCCCTCCGTCTTCGTCTCCGTCTCCGTCGTTTCTCGTCCTCCTCTCGAGGACCCCTCGTCGATTCGCCGGCGCGAATTCGTCGCCCGCTCGAGAGCCGGAAAGAGAAGAGGAATCGGAGCTCGCTCGGTCGCTTCCTTGCAGCCTTGCAGCCTCGCCATTCCCACCTCGTACTTACCGTCGAGGATCCAACGATCGAGAGGGGAAAAATCGGCCGAAGGAAAGCGCATCGAGAGGGAATGAAGACAATGGACTCGTTTACAATAACAACTATTTTATTTATAGGTAATAATGCTGAATTACAATGAATACATTTTTTGCCTCGATACTAGATTGTATAAGTCCGATCGCGAAATCGTCGTCGCTGGTCGTTATCGTGGTTCCTCGGTATCGAGCGGTACCGATATTCCTGGCGCGATCGTCCGAGCGCGGCGGGGAGGCTCACCTCTCGGGGCGTCCGATCGGCCAGGGAGCCCTTCGCTCGAGAGCGCGCGAAATCACGCGGGAGCCTCCACCTCGCTCCACCTCGCTCCTCCTCGACCCCCGAACTCCCCGTCTCGGACGATCTTCGCCTCGATCTCTCGGACCTCTCAGATATCTCGGAACTTTCGGGGGATTCCCTGGCTCGCGTCTCGCGGCTCGCGAGAACCCCCCCATCCTCATCCACATCCTCCTTCTCCTCTTCCGCGAGTAGCGGCGATGGCAAATACGAATGAACTATCGGTGGTTAAATTCTCGTTTCACTACGTTTAGCATCCTCTTAACGGGCTTTAGCCGATACATTCTAAACACTATGATTATGTGAACTTTACAACACAAGAACCTTACGGCAAAAGACTTTGTACACGAATCTTAAATACGGGGATCGTCCTCGAGGAAATATTTTTCGTCCCGCGGCCTTCCCCCTCATTCGTCGCCCGATCGTCGCCCCTTCGTCGCCCCTTCGCTCGTTTCCCGCTACTTCACGTTCCTCCTCTCACCCTTTCCCGCTTTTCCCGCTTTTCACGCTATTCCCGATTTTCCCCTTTCATCGCTTCGTCACCGTGCTCCCCGTCCGACCACTCGGGACAAAAATATTTCCTCGATTAGGGTCGATCAACGCAAACGCGGGACACACGCAATACGCATTAGCCTTACTTGTCGACGGTAGTAACTAAGTTATTTATATAAATAAGACGTTACGATTTAAAACGCACGTAGACGCTGCTCCGCTCCTCCCTCCCTCCCTCCCCCTCTGCCGCTCTGCCCCTCTGGCCCTCTGCCCCTCTACGACCCTCCGGGCAATTTTTCCTGTCGGCGCTCGACGCGCGCGGCCCGGTCTCCCTCGCGTCCATCCCTCGAGTCGTTCAGCTTTCCTCGCGTTGGCGCCGATTCGATGGATCGCCGAGCCCCGGCCGCGCTCGAAATCGCGCGACCCTCGACCGGCGAGAGCGATCGGATCGTTCCGTCTCGTTCCCCGTGTTCCGTATCGCTTCGCGTCGTTTCGCGTCGTTTCGCATCGCCTCGGGGAAATAATAATAGCATAACGATAATAATACTCCAAGTCGACGCACCTCGCGAAATCGGCGCGACCGATCGTTCGTATCTTAAGACAATTAACTAATCGATTCGCTCGATAATTAGAAGATAGGTACCTCTAGGAACGCATGCACGCGCGCACGCACTCTCAAGCAGTCTTTAGAAATACGTTCCTCCTCCCCCTTCTCGTCTTCTCGTCTTCTCGTTTTCTCGTTTTTCGTCTTCTTGTTTTTTCGTTTTCTCGTTTTCTCGTTCTCGCGTTCTCGGCTTCTCCTCGGATCGTTCGCGGCTGCCTCATCCCCGGCTCGCGTCCTTCCCGTCCCCTTTTCGCGCGTCCGCTTCCCCTTCGCCTCTCCTCGAGAAACGAATGTCCCGCGGTTTTCACCACTCCCGAGCGAATGTACGTTCTCCGCGCGATCCGTCCGCCTCTCTTTCCGAGGCTCGAGGATCGAATGCCGCGCGGAACGCAACGTACCCTACCGATCGTGAAGACGGGAACACGTCGAACGCCCAGCCTCGCCTCGTCGCCTTGATATGTGTTCGATCTCTCTCTCTCTCTCTCTCTCGTTCTCTCTCACACTCTCACTCTCACTCTCTCTGTCGCTCACTCGCTCTCTCTCGCCCTTTCCCTTCCCACTCGTCCGGCCCTCGCGTTTCACGGAGGGGTTGCGCGAAGGGATAACCGCGCGAACGTCCAAACGAGCGAAAGCGCGCGTCTCGCGTTAGACGTTGGACACTGGACTTTGAACGGCTGGAATCGCGACTCGACGCCGATCCGGTCGTCCGAAAGCGCCGATCGCAAAAGACGGAACGTCGCGTCTCTCGGCTGCCGTCCCGCTCGTTCTCGGCTCTCGGCTATCGGCTATCGGCTTCGGTTCTGCCTCGATCGATCACTCGGTTCGGCTGTTCGCCGATCGCTTCGTCCCTCCTCCGGCCTCGGTCGGTCTCGTCTAGGTTGCGCTCGTGAAGAGAACCGAATTCTTGTAGTAACCCGCTCGAGATTCTGAAACAGAAGCGGATCAAAGTGCACTCTCTCGGACGGAGCACTCGGACCTTTCGAAGATTCGGAAGGTGCGAATCGGAAGATCTCGCGATTCGTCAACGTCAACGTCAACGGTGGGCGTTGGCGGGTTGGCGGGTGAAAGGGAGAAAGGGAGGAAGGGAGGAAGGGAGGAAGGGAGGAAGGGAGGAAGGGAGGAAGGGAGGAAGGGAGAAAGGGAGAAAGGGAGGAAGGAAGGAAGGAAGAAGGGAAGAAAGAGAGGGAGAGTCAACCGAGCGATTCGAGGACCGTCCGGCTGGAAGCGGCGCCGCTCACTAATTATCGTTGCCTCTCGAGACGTAGATCGACGCGAAAGGGACGAGGCGAGGATGAGGCGAGAGAGAAGAAGAGAGAGAAGGAGGATAGGTCCTATCGGACGCGTTCGTAAATACGAGAGACCGGTCGAGTCATCGGCCTCGGGGTTCCTTTGTGCCCGAGCCGCCACTTGACTTTTTATCCGACTGTCTCTTATGATTGAAAATCACTAGGCGTTTAATAGTCGAGCGGATTCGCCGCGACGCGGAGCCGAGGCTGGCTTGGTCGGGGCGCGGATCTCTCGGCGTGCGCGGCACTCGAGAGAGGCGAATCGGAGGCGATTACCCGCGGGACCGCGGAGAGTCGCGCCGCCGAGGGATCGAACGATCCGAAAAAGAGGAACCCGAGGACCGTTTCACCGAGCCCCGTTCGAGTGGCCGAGTTTACGAGAAGCCGCGCGGCCAATTAAGCGCGTACTCGTTAAGCCGCTCCCGACTCCGCGCAGTGGTCTGCCCGCGCGGGAGAAAAACGATTATTTACGTGCATCGTCACGTCGGGGCCTTCGGAACGAACGTCGAAATCGCGCTTCCACGGGTCGGGAGTTTTTGTGCCAGCCTTCGACTTTCGAGGAGTTTCGACGCAAACCGGAGCCGAGGAAAGTTTCGTCCCGGAGGGCGGGCGCCGTCGACGGCGCGAATGGCCCGATCGCGAGGCCGAAACGATTCGACTCTTCGGAGACGCGTCGAAGCCACCGGCGGGGAGGTCGAGGCAGCCGAGGCAGCCGAGGCAGCCGAGCCAGCCGACTCGCTCGCAAGAAACACCCTCTCGAAGGGGCGCCGCCGGGTTTCGCGAGCGTTTCTAATTAAAGATTCGAAACTTGCTCGAGTCTCGCAAGAAAGCCTTCTTCGCGGTCGGATCGATCGGAGGGCCGCTCGAGGGCCGATCGGAGGAGCGACCGGAGGAGCGATCGAGGGCCGGACGTTCATAGAGAACCGTCGGCGAGGACGCATCGCCGTCACCATCGTTCCGTCGAGAACTCGTTCGCCCGGGGAATAAACTTATCGAAACGCTTGGCTATTTCGCTGGACGCACCTTGAAGAGGAGACTTTACTTGGTCCCTCTCGGCCGCCTGATGCTGTCGCGACTTTCTCTCCAGCTCGAGTTCCTGCACCAGCGATTCTGCGACAAGAAAAGACACAAAATTGGTTGATTATCGCGCGGCGCGCCGTCGACGGCCCGATGATCGGCGATCGGCGATCGGCGATCGAATGACGATCAGGGGGCGGTCGATGGGCAGTGGAGGGGCAATCGAGGCGCGCGGCAGCAGAGGAGCCGAAACCGAGCAGGACGTCTCGCGCGCGTCGGACTTCGTCGAGGCGTGAACTCGAGCGCGGCAAGGTTGAAACGAAACGGTAATTAGTGGAAAACCAGCCAGCGCGAAGTAACTGCGAGAAAGGGGAACGGAAGAGGGAGCCGGCCCTGCGGACGGATAACGGAGCAAGGCAGCCGTGAAAGCGACGCGCGCCCGCCCGCTCGTCCGCTCGCGGCTTTGCTCGCTCAATTCCGCAAGGATCGGGGCGGAAGCTGGAAAATGTCCCTTTAACAGCGGTATCTCGGCGAATTAGCCGCACCGGTCGCGCCCTCCCCGGTCGAGGGCGCAGCCCCGCGAACCGACGCGACGTCCGCGAAAAATTTGCGCGCCGGAGAGCGAGAGAGAGAGATAGGGCGAGGCTCCTTCCATCCAGCAGCGAAACGATCGGTGACGGATCGGAGACGAAAGGACGAGGGCGCGGGGAGCGGCGGCCGAGAGGAAGGATAACGAGAGGGAGAGCGAGAGGGAGAGCGAGAGGGAGAGCGAGGAGGTAATCGGTGAGCGCGAAACGCGCCGCCTCCTTGGGCAACGAGCAATGGTAAAATCCAATTGGAAGGCCATTAAATCCCGGTTAACCGGCGCGCGGAGATGCGATTCCCTCCGTGGGTCTCTTTGCCGGAACCGGGACCAGAGACGTCGGGGCCGAGATTCCATTATGCTTTGAGCAACAATAGCTGAGGGCTGTTTCGTGGTACGTGGGTGTGAATTCGTGCGTTCGTCGGGGCGGTTATATTCCGAGACCGAGAGTTTGGCCGCCGGAGCGGTGTTTGCGTTTCACTGAGCCAAATTACCTCTGGCGCCCTTATCCGCGCGCGGGGTGTTTCGTCCCTTTGATATCCAAATGACAATTTAACTGCTCGAGACCCGACGCCGCTCGTGTCGCGAATTCGTCGAGGGGCGTCGGAGTGCCAAGACCCGCGAGCTCGCGAGCCGTCTTCGATCCCTTCTTTCGCGTTTCGCGCTACGACGAGAACCCCGGGGGAGGAGACGGGGACGGCGCGACGTCCTCTGCCCGTGCCACCGGATCGCTCCACTAATAGTCTCGACGCCGTCTTACACGCCCTAACAAATTCTTCGAACAATGAAAACAATTTCAGGTTGCGTCTTCTCTCTCTCTGTCTCGCTTTCTCTCTATCCTTCTCTTCCCTGGCTCCGTGGCGGTAGCCCTAAACGGCCGCTATTGTGCCCTCGTCCCGGCTCGATTTTTTCGGCCGTTGACTCCGGGAGGAGGCCTCGAGGTGCCCGAGGTGCCCGAGGTGCCCGACGTGCCCGAGGAGAGAGGCCCGAACTCTATCCGGTATGACTTTGCGTTTATCTCGACGTAATTAACTGGCGCACAATGCACCGCGAGAAGGCCAACTCGCCTCGAAGGAGGACGAAGAAAAGGAATCGATTGGAAGGAAAAAGAGAAAAGGGGTTCGACGGAATGCCGGTGCTTCTTGAAAAATCCTCGCATTGTGTCACGGCGCGCCAACGTCATTGTTACTCCGCCGATCGATCGGTTTTTGCCGATCGTCCCTTCCCCGCCTCCCGATACCGAGATCTCTCCTACGATACCTCCGCCGTCCTTCAAGATCGCCCAAAACGTTTCGCGCCCCGCGCTCGACGAAAGGGGCGACGATTCGACCTCGAAGCGAAAGATCCATGGAAATTGCGAGCGCGCTTACCCCCCGTCCGGCCGGACCGAGGAGGAGAGTCGGTAGCACCGTCGAGGAAGAAAAAGGATGGAGAAAATGTCGGGAGAATAAAGATGGACGCGGCGAAGTCGTGGGGTGGAGGATCGAGGATGGAGGGTGGAGGGTGGAGGGTGGAGAGAGAGTCCCGGAGGAACGGACAGGGTCGCGGAGAAGAGGCCTGCCAGCCCGAGGGCTCGATTTCGCGTAGCGGCGCGTTTTTAATGCTCCGATCTTTATGTAAAACGAAACGCGGCTGGCGAGCTGGCAAGCGAGCAAGCGAGGAAGAGGACGGAGGTAGGCGCTCGAGCGCCAAGCCGACCGTGAAATTGTACGAATCGAGGAGGTGCATGGAGAAGCACGGAGACACAAAAACCGGAGATGCGAGGAGGAGAAAAAGTGGAATACGAGGCGGAGGAACGGCTCGAGCCGCTCGCACCCAACTTTGACTCTCCGCGGGCAACGACTGCGTCTCGCTCCTCTTTCTCTCGTGATCGAGACCGATGCGAGCGAATCGAGGACAGGGGGAGCGGTCTGCCCCCGAGTCGCGGAGACGTCGCAGCCAAGGAGGGTGAAACGTGGTCCGAATATTTCGACGCGGCGCGCTCGAGGCTGCAACGGTATACGGTGGACGCGGGATGCCGGTTGGCGCGCGTCGCGCGAAGACGGATGCTCGGGAGAGAGACGGCGGAAGTGACGGCGGGAGAAACGGAGCGGCCGACTAGGTGGACGACGGTGGATGGTCGGTGGCCGAGGGCGGCGAGATCGCGAAAGCGAAGCCGGGAGAGAGAAGGGGCGACGCCACCGTGAACCACCGAGAGCCACCGTGGCCGCCGGGGAAATTACGGCTCCTTCCTTGCTTGCCAGAGATGCGCATAAACTCTGCATTAGAGGCAGAGGCGCTCGAACCCCGTCTTACCTCGCGACGGATCGCCCCGAACTACTCGCGGCCCCCGGTCGCGACCCCTCCAAGGACGAGAGGATATCGTCCGCTGGTCACGGTCGGATTCGAGTCGAGGTGCGCGACACCGAGCTATCGAGCTATCGAGCTCCCGAGCTCCCGAGCTCCCGAGCTCCGAGAGGGAGGGTCCCGGGGTGGAGGCTCGTTCCCGGTCGGAATGAGAGACGCTGTTCGTATAGAATGCATGACTAGAAGACGGAACGACGAGAAACGACGACGACGGCTACGACGATGGCCCCAAAGTCCCCTCGGTGGCGCGCGGAAGCATCTTAGACGACGAGACGTTGCGTCGTTGCGCGTACCTCCTCGCTCCACGGAAAGACCTCTCTCTCTCTCTCTCTGTCGCGCGCGCGCGCGAGCTGCCGCTTCCGCCTCCCCGTCTAAATCTCCGTTGTTTATTGCAAATGGATTCCGCATCACGATGCCCGGGTGGCTGCGGGACCCTATTCAAATACCTCGTGTTTCCTCGTCGAAACCTCCTGCTCGGTCGGGCTGCCTCCGGCCTCTTTCCAGCCACCCTCTATCCGCGCGCCCAGCCTCGTTATTGCCCCCGGCGTGATTGCTCTCGCTCGAGATCTTTCGAATAATTTACTTGGCGCGATACCGACGCGATACGCGCACCTCTTTTCCCTCTGTCCGTTTCTCCGCTTTCACCGAACCCACCCTTGCCTCGGCCCTCTCCGCTCGATCTCCTCCCTCCGCGTTGGTCTCCGTTTTCGCGCGACTAATCGAGAATCGACGTCGCTCGGCCGGAAGACGAGAAAAATTGACTGGATCCTGATACGGGAACGCGATTATCCGAATTAGCGGCTCCCTCTCTCTCTCTCTCTCTCTCTCTCTCGGTCGCTCTTTCGCTCGCTCTCTCCCTCTCCCTCCGTGGCAGCCACGAGGGGACCGGAGGCTTTCTTCGATTCGTTCGACACCCACCGTATCCTCCGTATCTGCGTCGTCTACATCGCCCGCATCGTCCGCGTACGTCCTCCGCGCATCCTCCGTATCCTCGCTGCTCGCGGCTCGCGAAATCGTGGCGACTAGAGAGCACGGCGGGTAAGAAACTGACCTTGGTAGTTTTGCCAGAAGGCCGAGGCTTGGCTGCCGATGAGATCCAAACCGTATCCCCATGCCGGCTTCTCCGGCGTGGAGGGTTGCTGGGACGGACGCGGCGCCTGGGCTTCCCTGTACTGCTGAGCCGCGGCCTGCTGCTGCTGCTGTTGCTGCTGCTGCTGAATCGATTGCTGAGACGACTGCTGCTGCTGCTGCTGCGAGGACTGCTGCTGCGACTGAGAGTGGACCGGACTAGCCTCCGGGGGCTCCGAACTCGTGCGCGCCTCCACCGTGATGTTTTCTAAGTCGCGAAAAGAAACATCGCCAGTCAGTCGAATTTCCTCCTTCTCTCGACCTCTGAACGACAGCCGACGGAAGGGTAAGAAGAAAGAGAGGAAGAGAGCAAGAGAGAGAGAGAGAGAGAGGAGGTTTCGGTGGTTCCGGAACGTCGAGCCTTCCATCCGGCGAGCTGGCAGGTAACGAGCAGCTCGAACCCCAGCCGGCAAGGCGGAGGCGTGGATTCGCGTTCCGTTTGATTTGAAATTAGTATCGCTACTCTCTGGATCTGACAGGGTTAATCAGCGGCACCGGGGGTAGTGGAAGGCGATGGAGGAGGAGACGGGAGCGGGACGCTCGCCACGCGAGCACCGAGCACCGAGGACCGCGCGGGTCCTCTCCTCCGTCGGAATAAGAGATTTCACTTAAAGGGTTTCGCGCTCGAGTTTTGGTAGTGACAGGAAGAGGGGTGGGCCTCGGTGGCGACGCTTCCGCCGGCGGAGTATCGCGCGCGGGGCCGAACGAGACGCTTATCGTCCAAAGGAGAGAGAGAGGAAAGAAGAAGCGAGAAGAGAGAAAAGGGGGTAGATCGCGTACGCGAAGCCGAGGAGGCCAGGGGTTCCGGGAGCCCGGAGAAGGATCGACCCGCCGGCGGGGGATAAGTAAGAAATCGTATTCCGACCGGTGTCGGGCTGTTTGCTCTGCCTCGACGAATTAATTAACTTATTCCGAGATCACCGGTAACCCCGAGGCTTCCCGGAATGCGGCGATCTCTCGGAAAGCCGTGAGTCGAGTTTGGCGCCGAGACTATGTCCCCTCTCCCCTCGAGCCGTTCCCTCCTTCGACCTCCTTCGACCTCCTTCGACCTCTTTCCACCACTTTCCACCTTTTTCGTCTCTGGGACGTCGAAAAGTTCCAAAGGGCAAACGTCCTACGTACCGGTAATGGCTCTGACTTGATCCGAAGTCGCCCCGGTCGCCTTGAGCGCCTCCTCGAGCTGCGCGCGTCTCTTGATCTCCAGGTCGAGCTGCTCCTGCAGACGTTTCCTCGCCCTTCGCTCCTTCTTCAGGCGCTTCTGGTACATCACTGCAATGGAAAAGGCAAGACAGCCGTTTAACGATCCGCGCCGCTGTCGATCGATCGATGGATCGGTCGATCTCTCGATAGCACGGTAGCCCCCGGATTTCCCCGGGTGGCGGATCCCCGCCGCGGTCAAAGTCCAACGATATTGCGTCGGTGCATCGTCGTGCCGCGGGGGGTCTCGGAAGCTGGCAGCCCCGAGGGCCGCGCAGTCGCCCCCGGGGGGGTTCGACGATCCTCCCGGCTACCGTGCACTCGTTCGTCGACTCCTTCCGACGGCGCCCGTCGTGAATCGAGCCGCGGTCTCCATCGGGGAGCGCGCGCGGCCAAAGTTCACCGAAGATTCGAGATGGTCTCGCCGAGAGAGACGGGGGACTCCCGGCGCTCGCGCGCGCCACGTTTCCTCCGATCTCGACGAGGCGACTCGCTCGAGACGAAGACCGAAGAGAGGACGATGAGAGGAGACGCGCGAGGAAACGGACCGCGGAGAGGTAGGCGCGCGGGAGGCCAACTGCGAGGAGCGAAGGACGGCGACGTCCGACGGGTGGGTGGTCAGAGGTGGGAAGAAGGCAGAGAGAGAAAGAGAGAGAAAGAGAGAAAGTTCTCTTCGGAGGTAGGATCGGTCGGTGGGGTACGGGGGGAGCGGGGGGCGCAGCATTATGATGCAAAGATGGCGCGGCTGCGGCACCCTAGAATTAGCTCGAGCACTCGCCATTGGCCGTTCGGCAAACCACTCCTTCGGTAACAACCGACTGCATACGTTGCTTGCATACTAAGAATACACGCGAACGGTCAAAGAGGTGCCCCGAATGCGGGGAAAGCCGCTCCGTCTCGACCCTGCTCGATTCGCCGCTCTCGAGCCCGATCGTTGACCGTCGATCGTCGTGACCCGACGTTCCGTCGCTCGGCGATCGACGACGTCGAGCGACGGTGCTCGCGGCTTCCGCGCTCGTCGAGGCTCGGAGCCGTCGCCACCGCCGGTCGCGTCCAAAGACGTCGAAACGCCCAGTCGCGAGCTCCTCGAGAGGAAAAAGAACTCGCGGTCGCGGTCGCGAAATCGGAGCCGGGAGCGCGGCACGCTCGGTAGACGGCTCGGCGTGGCTCGAGCGCGGTCGCGCCGCGAGGCGAACCGCCCGTCGCCCGAGGGGCCCTAGACGGGGCCAGGCGGGATGAACCGGAGCCGCGGGGTAGTCGAGCCAGCCGCCCGACTCCGTTACGTCGGCTACCCGCGGCCTTCCCGCCGCGAATCCTCCGAGCGCGCGGGAAACGTAACAGCCGAATCTAATGGGAAAAGCCGGGAAGCTGATATACGGCGGTCCGCCTTTCCCGAAACGTATTTGCCGCGCGGCAACTCGCTGCGAGCGGGTCGGGGAGGGAAGGATGGGGCAAAGGGCCCTCCGGGAATTTCAGGACGATTTACATTTTGCGGTTATATCGACCATTCCCGGCACCTGCAGCACTCGTTCCTTCCTTGCCCATGGGCGATACCGAGAATGACCGGGATTCGCTCGAGAAAAATTAATAAAGTGCCGGCTTCGTGGTTGCCGGCCGGCGAGTCGAGGAAAAGCCGGAGCGAGAGGACGCTCGCGTTGCCCTCGATCCTCGACGGTCCTCCGACGGTCCTCCGACGGTCCTCCGACGGCTCGGGAACTCGCTTCTCGGTGTGCAGCGTCTGGACGGAGAAAACGGAGAGCGAGCGACGGAACGAAAGGAAGCCGCCGCGATCGATCGGATGCCGGGCTCGCGTCCACCAATTCGGAATTGGGAATCGAGTGCGCGCGTCGCGCGTCGCGCGTCACGCGAATCCTTGGGCCTCCCTCGAAGGGTCGGGGTTCGTTCAAATATCAATTTTGCGGTGACAACTTTTCGGCACCCTCCGCGCGCTCCCTTTCACCCCCTGGCTCTCTCGAGCCCATATGGAAATGGAGATCGGTCATCGGAATCCAGTTTGCGAGTGGAAACATCCCGAGGGGGTCAGCCGCCTTATCCGCTTCCCTTTCCTCGGCTAAACGTACCTCGGACCGCTCCATAAAACGTCGTAAAGTCGAAAGCTTTTCGCTTTTACGTATTATTCTTTTATCCGATCTCGAGATAGACGGTATCCCGCGATATCCGTAAAAGCGTCCCTCTTTTCGCTCTCGGGCGAACCCATGGCCTCGACTTTTCTTTCTTCCTCCTTCTTTTCCGCCTCTCTCTCTCACTCTCTCTCTCTCTCTCTCTCTCTGTCTTTCACTGTCTTCTCCGGGGCGAAAATCGGAAACTACCGAGCCATCCGACTGGCGAGTTTCGGGCACGAGCTGGCATCTGCCGACCGAGTCGCGTTATCGCCGACGGAGGAGGAGAACGACGACGAGTTCTCGTGGCGGTGAGGCCGTTTCCGCGAATAACGGGAATCGATCGCTCGTTACGCGAGGGTCTGCCAATTACGCGGTGAAACGTTGGAGGAAAAAAGTGTCGGCGCTTCGAAGGAAGAGATAGGAGGGCGACGTGAGGGGAGTCGTATCTACGGGCGTTTCTTTATCGGCGGGAAGCAGCGGCAGTTTTCGGGGGTTCCGTCTGTATAGGACGCGTGTTTTATTGCCCGAAAACCGACAGATATCGGGATTATGTGTTCCGTAGGCGTCGACGCGGGAGCCCCGATGACCGAGCCGCTCGCTCTCCCCCGACTCTCTCGCCCCTTCGAGCCCGACTCACGATCAGACCGAGACCTCCCCTTCTCGAAAAAAGAGCGAAAATCGCGATCCGGTCGCGACGCGGTTCGCCATGCCCGTGTTCGACGAACGGAACTCGACGGGATCCCGCGGACGTGGAGCCGGCGTGTCTCGGTGACGATTACATCGACGGCGACGGCAAAGGCGTCGGGCTCGACCGCTCGGAGAACGCGTCGGCGTAGCTCCCGTCGCAGGTGCCGGTCCCTCTCCGTCGGGGAGTCTCGAGAATCGTTCCAGCCACGATTTCCCGCGGATCGCTCGATGCGCTTCGAATGTTTGTTCGACTAAAAGCCGACCATTGTACGCTTTTTTCTCTCCTTCGATCCCGTCACCCCCCGCTGCTCTTTCCCGAGATTGCCCCTGTTCTCCCGTATTCTCGCGTGCCTCGGAAGACTCGTCGATGACGTTTTGCTTTTTTCCCCGAATGCGGGAGAAGAAAAAAAACACGGCCGCGAGAGGGGCGTAGAGGGAGACGAAAGCCGGGAAACGAGGGACCCCGCGGAGCGCGACGAGCAGAACCGTTTGGGCTTATCGCGTTTACGCGCTCGACGTTCCTTCCTCGTCCTCCCCTCGGAACGAGCCCCATCCCCGGGGAGACATACGGTGCCTCGATGACGGCTCTTTCTCGCTGCTCTTCCGGTGGATCGTTCCCGATGGAGATCGAGAGTCCGGACGAACGGAGACATTCCCGCGCGACTTCGTTGCGCTCGATCGAGAGGACTCGCGGAGCAACGAGTCGGTGGTGGTTTGCGAATAAACGGAGAAAGGGGAGAGAGAGAGAGAGAGAGAGAGACCGCCTCAGGCCGGAGGGAGAGCCGGCTAAACGAACAAACGGGAGGAGGCACGGTGTACGAATTAAATTCTTAAACCTCCCTCTCGCGTACGTCGACGAGTCGCATTCCGCGAGGCCCCGAGACATCCGAAATCGGCTACCTCGAGGCCGATTCCCCTCCGTCCTCGTTCTTTCCTCCCTTCTCGGGGGACCGATATTAATTCCCATAAATTTCCTTTCAACGGCGACCGATATTCTTCCTGCCCCTCCTCGTCCTCCTCCTCCTCCTCCTCCTCCTCCTCCCCTCCCACCCCACCCCGCTGGGAAAGCAAAAGACCGTTTGCCCGTTGACGCGGGTATGCAAAGAACGCTGCTCCTTTCCGGCAACGAAAAGCTCGAGAGCGGCCTCGTCGGTGGACAATTGGACGACGACCCGTCCCGTTCCGTTTCATTTCGTATCGTTTCGGCATACGTGAGAGCGTAAGAACGAAAGAACGAAAGAACGAGAGACGGGTGACGGGGGAGCGGAGACGAAAGAGGCAGCCGAGGGAGGGTGCGTCGACGGCGAGAGATTTGTTCGAGGTCTTTGAAGCGCCGCCGCAAAGGGAAATGAGAACTCGAATTGAGTCGCGAGGTCAAAGAAGGGCAAAAGTAGCGGAAGGGTTGACGCGCTTGAATCGCGAACCGCGGTCGCGGAGGCGGTAGGTTTCTTTCGGTGCGTTTCGCTCGCTCGTTCTCGAGTGGCCCTCGGCTCTCTTGGCTCCTGGCTCTTCGCCGCGGAACCACCGTCCGTGTTTATACAATGTAATGGCTCGTGCGGGGCAGGCACCGCTGGCAGCATTGTAGGAAAGTTGAAGGACGTCCCTCCCGTCGGCCGCCGGCCGTCGGCAGTCGGCAGTCGACCGAAGGACGTCGCCCGACGATCCTCGCTTCGCGATTCTCTTTCGGCGTTCGTTTGCCACTTTATCACGCCCCTAGATTGCCGCATTAAAGATCCAGCAAAGGGTCCGGCGACCCTCTCGCGACGGTTCCCATCGCCGTGGCCGTTGCCGTGGCCGTTGCCGTGCCGTCGCGGAGGAGGCTCGCGAGTTCGCTCGCGAGGCTCTTTGTTCGCGCGAGATTTGCGAGTCCCCGACGTCCCTCCGCCACGAATCTCCCCCATTACCGAGAAGAATCCGAACTCGATACCTCACGGACGTTTGCGCCTTTGTTCGCGCGCGCTCCTTGCCTTCGCTCGCCCGCTCGCTTCTAACCCATCCGCGTCGATCGATGACGCGTTTAGTAATTCAAGAGGGCAAAAGGGAAGAGGAGAGCCGAGCGGTTGTGGCAGGTGGAAGACGGCCGACCTCCCTGACTGCCGATCGGCATCTCCGATCCACCGCCAGATAAACGGTGTCGCGTTACACGCGTGGCTAACGACCGCCGCCGCCGCCGCCGCCGCCGCCGTCCGCGGCAAGAGGAACCGTTTACGCGACGCTAGTCTCGGCGGGGCGCGATCGTCTTCCTCGCGAGCGAGCGCGCCTCCTCTCCTTCGCTTCTCCACGGCCCCGAGCGGATATTCCCGGCCTCTCCGCGCGAGAAGGATTCCATCGGATCGGGGCGTTCGAGAGTCCCGACGCGGGACGGTCACGCGATACGACGATCGGGGATTCTCGAGAATGCCGAGGCGCACGAAGCGCAAGAAGCGCGGACAAGGCGCACGAAGCACCGCGCGCCGGATACGCGAGCGACTGCAGAGGAAACTTCCGCGCCACCGGGCGACGTAAACGCCGCGACGTTCTCGCCGGCCAGGGAAGATCGTCGATGAATAAGTCCGGTGCGACGTTCTCTCGAAGGATACGAGGCGAGGTAGGGCTTCTTATGGCCCGCACCTCGGGGGCTTCGTTTCGTAACCAATTCCCTGAAATTTTTTCGAGAAACTCGAGCAACGTCGAGCCCTTCCTCTCCCGCGTGTCCCAGGTATCGGGAATGCTTCCTCGCCGATCCTTCGGAGCGACCCGATCGGCCGGCATAATTCGCCGATCGGCACTTTTCTCGGAATCTCGAGGGGGAAAGGATCGCGAGAGACGCGGGAGATTCGCTCCCGGCGCGGAGGCGCGGAGGCGCGGAGGCTCGGCCTCTTCGGCAATACGACTCATATTGCTCTCTCGGCAACGACGACGACGACGACGACAGCGACGACGTTTTCCAAGGAGGTTCGAGTAATTGCGTCAAAGCGAGTTACCAAATTTCAATCACGGCCGGTTCCTCCCTCTCGCAGGAAAATCATCCAGGCATTATGTATTTGCTCTCGAGTATAACCGGTTCGGCGAGTTCACCCTCGTCGAGTCGCCGGCCTCTTCGACCCTCTCTCTCTCTCTCTCTCCCCCTTCGTCTTTTTCTCTCCTTCCCGCTCTCGCTCCCTCTTTCCGTTCGCGTCTCTCTTTGAATTCGCGCGAGCTGTCGCCCCCACCGCGGTTATTAATATTTGCCGACAATTACCGAACCGGCGACCCCTTTAATTCCGCCTCCCGAGAACCAAGACACGTTCGAGGAATCGATCCGCGGACCGCTCTCTGCTCTCGACTCTCGACCTTCCAGGCCGACGATTCCCGTTCTTGCCGGAGGTAAGAAACCCCCGGCAGACTTTGCTCCTTCTTCCCTCCCGCACCTTTCGGGACGGCGAGGAATCGAGGCGTCGAGGCGTCGAGGCGGTTAGACGGTCAGCCAGCTAGACGAGCCGGCGATTTCCCGACGAACCGGCCGAACCCACCTGGCCGATCAATTTCAAAAATACTTCCCGATATCCGCGCATCCACCTCCCCGTTTCGCGGTAGATTGCACGAAATCCGGCCGGATCCCCGTAAACCGATCGCCCTCTTTGTTCCTATGTGTCTCCATTAGTCCCTTCGGCGAACCCTTGGACGATATCTGCGCAGCAGCTGCCGCTCTAAATCCTCGTTAGACCGACCGACGCGCGGCTCGTTACGAATATCTTTCCGTCTTCCAAAGGTATACCGTCGATTCCTCCGCGACCGTCCTCCTCCTCCTCGTCCTCCTCTCTCGTCCTCCTCCCTCGTCCCGGCCGCACCCCCGTCTCGCGGCGGATGCTCCCCGAATGGAAACTAGATCCTTAGTCGGAGTCGAAACTACCCGTCGGAATAACCGGCTGGCTCCGCTTTGGGGGTTGGAAAACCCATCAACGCCGAAGAGAGGAAGGACGCGGGTCGCCTCGTTGCTTCCACCCTCGTGCTTCTCCGCGACTCCCCGCCGCCTCCTTCCCGGTGGACCGTCCAGAACCCCATCGTGCAAAGCTCTCTCGATCCCAAAGCGCCTCGCGAACCGATCCCCGCCGATCCCCGCAGATCCCAGCCACGGCGCTCGGTGTTCGGTGCTCGGTGCTCGAGGGATAGATAGGTAGACGGACGGGGACGGGAAGGGGGACCGGTGCTTTCCAACTACGTTTTGCACCTAAGATGCTCTCCGAGTTTAATTACGGGGCTTTGCGGTGTCGAGGATCCAGAAGCGGCCCCGCCGCCCAACGACTGCACGACTGCGAAGACGACCGCGAGCCCCGATTCGCCTCGATCCTCGCCGGTCCTCTCCTTCCTACCGCGGAATGGTCTTGCGGGAGATGCGCCACCGTCCCGTTTCCTCTTCCCCGGTCGTCAGAAGGGCCGAGCGTTTTCGCGAGGGGCAGCCGGTCCATCGGCCGAAACGGCCGAAACGACCGAAACGGCCGAGGCAATTTAGCTTCGCGCGGCCGACTCGGTGACGTACGATTTTTACGACCAACCCTTTTACAACCGACGAAACGCAATCTTCCGCGACGAGGATAGGCCGACGGCGCGACCGAAGGCGGACGGGGTGGAAAGCGACCTCGCGGCCGCACCGACGGCGATAACCTTCCGTGAAAGATATTTCGCTCCGAGAGGGATCGACGAAGACCGTCCCGGAACGAAGGAGGATCGTATCGTTCGATTTACCGTCGCTATAAAATTTGAGGAATTTTGAAACGTCCGCGCGAGACGCGCCTCGCTTATTTCCCCGTCTCGAAATAATGTTGACCGGCCACGCGGGGCGTCGTATTCGCGACGATCGAATTATTGCGAGGGATCCGCGACTCTGCGTCGATCGTAAATTTTCCAGCACAATAAAGAAACGCGTCGAATGGGAATTCTTGGTTAAAAGGGCCGCCGAAAAAAGGACGAGAGAGAGAGAGAGTGAGAGAGGGAAGGGGGCGGGAGACGACGACGAGGCCCGACCTTCCATCGACGACTCCTCGGACGAGCGGAACGGGCCGAGGAGGATCGCGCTCGTTTGGCCCTCCGCGAGAGGGGCCGAGGAGGCTCTGGGCCACCTCGCGACGGAATTGATTTTCGGAATTTATCGTGGCGAGCTTCCGTTTGGCGCGGCTTGTTCGCGATCGGCGCGTAAACAAGACGACTTTACGACGAGGTTGCCCCCCGAAAGCACCTTCGACCGGTTAATTGGAAGACCGGCATAATCGGCCCGGCGCGCCAGCACCGCAACGCGCAAACGAGGAGGAGCCTTTGTTCTTTGTTGCGGGCGAGCGGCTCGTCCGCTCCCTTCTCCCTTCCAGAGGCGAGAGTCGGTCGCGGCCGCGAAGATCGAGAGGGACGAGGGGAGGCAGGAAGACGGGACGAAGGGCCAAGGGCGTGGGCTCCGAGACGCGAAAATTTCGCCGACTTTCGCGGCGGGCGCGTTTACGAGGAGGTTAGGACGCGAGCGAGGACCGACGGGCGATTTTGGGAACGGACGGCGGGAACGCAATGCGGCAGTCGCAGTCGGGCCGAGATAATTAGGTTTGAGTGCACTCTGGTCGCCGCAGTCGGTAACTCAGTTATCAGTGGACACCCCGCGTACAATGGCTATCACAACGGCATCAAACATAACGCATCAATTAACGTGAACAATAACCGAGCCGTCCGAGGGACGGCGAGAGGACGGCGAGAGAGCGTCGAGAGAGCTTCGAGAGAGCGTCGAGAGAGCAGCGAGAGAGTTCGCGAGAGAGGAACGAGAGGGTTGCGCGCGCGGGAGTTGATGCGAGCGTGGACATCGGTGGTAGGTCGCCGCCAGAGACAGAGCTAGAGCCACCATCAACCTCCGAGAGACCCTTTCCCGCGCGTTGCACGCGGCCAACGTTCGTCCCCGACTGCATCCCCTTCGAGCGACGTTCCTCGAAATTCCATTCGAGACGGCAGAATTCGCCGTCGATTCGACCGGAAACTCGTCGTCGAAAGACGGTCCCCGGGATCTTCGGCGGACAGAGACGGCCGCGAGCGGATCGAGGCGACCTTTGCCCGTCGACGGCTCTCGGGTGTCCCGAGCACGCGGACGAGCGCGAGCACGCGCGCACGCACACCTACGCGCTCCCGCACCCACGCACGCCCGACTAATGACATCGGCTCTCCTCTATAATACTCGTGCCTCGAATATCATCGGCCCGATATTGCCACCGCGAGAGATTAATGTTTCGTCGCGGTCCATCCCTTTCGCGCTCACCCTTCCCCTCTCTTCCCTTCCCTTCCCTTCCGACCCTTCCTCGTCGAGCCGCTCCGTCCTTCTCTCGACTTTTGCCCCGGCGCTCGAGACCGAGAAAGAAAGGCTTTCCAGCGGGGGAAGAAAAATTTTCCGCCTGCCTCTCCGGCGGCGACCGAACGATCGAGCCGAGTGGAACGTTCGCGGAAGCGACGTCGACGACGACGACGACGGAGAGGAAGATCGAAGCTCGGGCCGTCGGCTCTACGAGCCGGGAACGATAATGGCGGCTATTAACGAGCCGTATCGAGCGCGAAGGCACCTGAGCCCAAAATATCACCGCGATTAATGCAATTACAGCTTACAAGTCCCTCCTCGGTCCTCGGCTCCGAGAGCCGAGATATCGTCGATTCGGAGCCGCGTCTGTCCGCCCCTCGCGCGCTCTCTCTCTCTCTCTCCTCGCGAGTCGCTGCTCCGAAGAACGTTTCTCTCGTCCGACGGTTCCGAGAGTTTTGGCCGTTGGAGGGCGAGCCGCCGAAGGAGCCAGCTCCCACCGGATGCCCGATCGGGGCATTACGGATCTTCGGCGCCCCTCGCGGGTCGATGGGGCCGTTCGGCGGTTGCGGCCGAGGTAATTGCGTCCGAGGACTTCCGTCGGCCCCTCGCGCCAAACCGCCAACGTCTTGGTTCGACGTCTCGAGGTCCCTCGGACGGCCCCCCCGCCCTCGTCCTCCCTTCTCGCTCGAGACCGCCGGGCTCGCGGATACCACGAATACCTCGACGTGCTCGAGCATTCTAGAGCCGGTGAAATCCGAGAGATTCCCCGGCGTCGAGCGTTGTTTTCCTCGCCCCCGTCGTCTCTGTCATCGTCGCTCACGATTCTCATCGTCGCGGTCATTCGCGCTGGAACGCGTCATCGGTGCGTCCCATCGCGCTTTATTAGCTCGACGATCGAGCCGATCGAGACAATCGGTCCGATGATTACAACCGAGACATTATCGTTAGCGCGTACGACCCATTAATGACTATGGACCATTTTCGATGGCAAATTGGGAGGAGCGGCGAATGGTCCGGCGTCGATCGGAACTCGCGGATCGCGTTCGCCCGTGCGCGCGTAACCGTGTTCGACGTCCAACGCCCTTTGCCCCCTTCCGTCCTCCCTGCTCACGAGTCATCGGGAGAAGGGCCGCGAATCGGGGAAGAATCGAGGAGATGCGGGGGAGACGGGAGATGGGAGAGGAGCGAAGAGCGAAGGGAGAATGGCGAAGGAAGATGGGCGAAGGGAGGGGAGAGCGGGCCGAAATCGGCTCGTTCCTCCATAATTTATGAGATTCTCCGTCTGTCCGTGAGGCCTTTTCTCGCGATGTTATAATTAGAAATATGCTTACGGCCGTAATTCCGGGGCGGAGAAGGGCGAGGGAAAGGAGCCCGCTCGAAGGAGGGTGAGCGCGTTTACTGCCAATAAGGGACGCATGCATAATAGAAAGCCGTAGATGGTAGTCGACCGACCGACGGAAGGACTTACGCGAGAATGCTACTTTACGAGGACTCGTATTACGAGGGTTGCGGATTCGCCGTCTTTCATACGCGCGCCCGGCTCTCGGATATCGAACTCGAGCCGCGCCGTCGGACGCGCCTCTGATACCGAAGAAAGGAAGAAATTGTTTATCTTCTCCCGTTGTCCGCTCCGTGGCCGTCCTCCTCCTCCTCTCCCCGCTCCGAGAGACGTTCGGCCGTTTCGACGGCCGATCGGTCGAGCGAAAAAACGATCGGGAGAACCGAGGGCGGGAAGAGGGCGAGGGAGCTCGGGGTGTCGGGTTTTGCTCGGCCGGACTTCGGGGGTAGAATGACGCGGGCGACCGTAATAACGGGTTACCGGTTACCTACGGACATTTGTTTATTCGCGCCTACGACCGGACAATTTCCCGTAATTCGAGGTTTCGCTCTCGCCCGGGAAAATGCCTCTCGGAGTCCGATCCGTCGAGCGAGGGGGAGGAAGGAAGATTTCCGAGGATTTTCCGCGGAAACGTCTGCGACGCCGTCGACGATCTCGAATTCTCTCGTGGAGAGAAGCCGTGGCGCGAAGAGCGAGACGGTGGCGGAGGTCGCGAGAGGAACGCCGGAGACGGGGAGCCCCCGGCGGAAAGCACGTATGCGCGCAGCACACGCTCGCCTCGGCCTCTCCAGTAATTCGCGCAATTTCATCTAAATTCCGTAACGACGAAATTTCTCGCGTCGTCGTCTGTTGCTCGGGCGCGGGAAAGGGCGGTCGCGGTGGTCGGAGCGCCGCCCGGTCTTGGAGCGGTCGGGCGGTCGGGAGGCGGTCGGAAGGTCGAGCGGCCGGGCGGTGCCTCGACTGCGCGGCATATCCGAGGACGCGCGCCGCGCGGAACGGGGCGAACCGCAGCGCTTCTATAATGGTATTTCTTACGCTCTTTGTTTATTACACGGCTCGCGCGGCATTATTATGAAATACGATTAGGCTGGCACACCCGCCGCCACCTCTCCGCCCCGACCTTGCGCTTTCTCCGTCTCTTCCGTTCTCTCTTGCCTCGCCCGACGTTGCGGCACTCTCGGTTATTTGGAATATTCGAGTCTCGGGAGGAGGCCGACGCTCGAAATACCGTCGCGCTGGCGCGTATCGTTTTCCCGCGGCTTCCTTCTCCCAGCCATTTCCCTTCTCGATTCTCGACACGGTCCTCGCCGTTCCGCGCCGATCGCCGGAATTCGCAGCCACCCCCGAAACACCGGCTTCGTTCGCGTCCTCGAAGGATCCGCGCGAGCTTTCCTCGCGGCGAAAGGGCAGCGCGGCGGCAAGGGGGTAGACGGCAGAGGGGTAGATGGAAGAGGACAGAGGGGAGCGAGAAGCGAGGAGCTGCGATCGTCCGTAACGCGCGAGGTGCCGAGCGAGGCGTGCGCTAACGATCGGTTCGCGTCTATTTTTACGTAAGGGGCTGGCCCCGATGGACGCGCCACCAACCGTATCGGCGCGTACGACGCGTAAACGCCGCCCGAGGCCCATCGGCGCATTAACAATTATATTACGGAAGCTCACCGTTACGCGCGAGCGAATTCATACGCGAGCCCTCGGGCCGCCTGGGGTAAAACCATCCACCGAGGGAAAAAAAATACGCCCCGACCGAGAAGATTCGCCGCTTACGTCGAGACTCGAGCTCCGACGTGCTCGCGAAGGATTCTCTCTCTCTCCCCGAACCGTGAATCGTAAACCGTGAACCGCGAACCGCCAGCCGTACCTCCGGATCGTTCGCGATCGCGAGAACCTCGAGCGATTTGGGGCCCATTCTCCGTTCGGTGCCGACTTTTCCTCTTCTCGTCGCGCAAGAGAGAGAGAGAGAGAGTCGGCGAGCGGCTGCCGCGTCGGTGGGTTTGCCGGGAAACGGGAGAGACCAAGACGGAGAACGGAGGACGGAGGACGGAGGACGGAGAAAGGGGATAAAGGGCCGAGAGAGCGAGCGAGGGAGGGTGGGACGAGGACGAGGAGTCTCGGCGAGACTTAATTAAACAGCGGGCAAAGCCAGGTTAGTTCGCAAAGTGACCGCGGCACCCACCCCCTCGGCCCCCTGGACGACGGAGCTCCGGCCCGGCTTCCGGGACACGACGAAAGAGATTCGCCTCCGAGAGATCTCCTCGATTCTCGTTCCTCTCGAAAAGTCGAAGCGCGCCGGGGCGGAAGCTCGCGGCTTTGTCGCGCGCAGCGCGAACCCCGGCTCCGACGCCGACGCCGACGCGGGCCTCTGTTTTCACGGGGTATGCGGCAACGCGACGGCATCGCCACCGTCGTCGACCGACGTTCTTTTTATCTCAAAGCCGCGTCCCTTTTGCGCGCCTCCTCTTCTGTATTCCTCAATTTCCAATGAGTCGGAATACGACATGAAACGCTAAACTGCCACAAAGGGGGTAAGCCGGCCGTCCGAGCGGTCGAACCCTTTGGCTCGAGCCCGATCTGCCTCTCCTACGTTGCCTCCCCGCCCCCCGCCCCGCTCTTTCGCTCTTTCGCTCTTTCGCTCTTTCTCTCTTTCTTGCTCCCTCGTCTCCCTTCTTCGCCGGCGGCTCTCTTGCTCCGTCCTCGCTGCTCGCTGCTCGAATCGAAACGAAACTAATCGGCGAGCGTTGGTCCGCTCGCTCGAGCTTTCTAACGTTTGTTCGCCGCGGTGACTCTGCCTCGAGCGCGTTAATCGCCGCGTCCTCGAGTTTCCACCGCGGAGCTCACTGAATCAGAATGGTCTCGCAAAAGACCCCCCCCCCCTCCCTCTTTTTCACTCTCTCCTTGTCGCTCCTATTCTCTCCGTTTCTCCTGCCCCGTTACCGGATTTCTCGGAAAACGACGAGAGGGTGGCCGCCGTAGCCTCTCCTTTCCGTTCTCCTCGCCGGAGAGGACGAGGAGGACCGCGACACCGACGACCGGGAGAAGAAGAGAGACAAGGGCGAGCAACGACGGAGCCGTCATCCCCTCGGTTCGCGCTCGAATACAACGACGGAGGGCTTCACCGATCGCCGAGTAAACGCTCCCTTCAAAGCAAATCGGCCGTCGTTCCGCGCGAAAGCGCCTCCTCCCGGTCCCAGTGGTCGTCGCAGTCGGCGACTCTTTTCGCGATTAGCCTCCCGCGCTCGCTCGAGGACGGACCGACGACGCTCCTCCGTCCCGGCGACCGCTTTGCCGTTGCCGGACGTATCGACGGACTCTATTAATATTTCGTGCGCGGAGCCCTTGGAGAGAAATCGCGTATCGCCGCCTTTCGTCTCTGAGCTAAGCGCGACCTAGCTGGAATCGCGGGACTCGCGGGGAGAGGAGGCGGCTCTCGGTGTCGTCGGATCGTTTGAAAGAGTCGTTTCGGGGATAGCGTGACGATGGGTAGCGGCGCGACGGCCGAACGGGGGTTGCGGCGCGGCAAAGTCCCTCGGGTCCCAATTACACCGACACCCGATCCTGGCATTACGGGCTGGCTAATTCGAGGGAAGAGTCGCGTATATAAATCTCGGTCGGTTGATTGTGCAGTTTCGGTGGCGGTCGTCGTTTCGTCGCGTCGCGACGCCCCTCCTCCCCCGCGTCCGTCTCTGCCCACGATCGTTCCTCGAGAGGAGAGAAAAAGGTCGCGCGAGCTCGCGCGGTCGCTTTGAATCGCGCGTCTCGGAAGAGAACGAGAGAGAGAGAGAGAGAGAGAGAGAGAGCGGCTTTTGCCGGGACGACGTCAAAGGAGCGAGGACGGTCGGGAGGAGGGTGAATCGCCGAGGGGCTCCGGAGGGAAGGGTTACGCGCGAGAGGGTGTTTCGATCGACGCGTTTCGCGACAAAAGGTTCTCGGCTAATTACAGGGCGGCCGCAAGTTGGCGTTAAGCGGCGGCAAAGGCAGCCGTCGATTCCCAGGGTTCGCGTCGGTCTCCCGGAGGTTTACGAGACCTCTCGGACGAGAAAACCTCGAGCCCCGAGACGTCGACCAGAATTTCCGGCCGCGGATCCAATCCAGAAGCCCGATCGCGTTCTTTCTCTCGCTATTTGTTATCGTACGTTGCTCGGTCGACTTCGCGGCCCTCCTCTTCTCCTCCTCCTTGCCTCGGAGACGTTATCGAGTCCGCGAGAGAAAAAGAGCTCTCTTCGACGATCCGAGAGTCCGCAGCGCGCTCGCTACGATCGCGATGATCGCGACGACGGGACCGCGCAACGCTTTAACCCAAACATCGAGACAACGTGGGAAACGAGTCGCTTCCTTCTCCGAGGAAGAAAAAAGCGCCTCGTGGAAACAAACAGGGACGCCTCTGCCTTTTTCGTCGGACGGCCGAGCTTCTGAAAACAAATCTCAGCTCTCGTCGCGTTCCCGTTGCCGCGTAATCGACGTTGGCCAGAGAGTCGGACGTGTGGCTGTGCCGTCGGTGAGTCGACGTTTCCCCCGACGAGCGTCGCGCGAGAATCGTAACGCTCGACACGTTTATTGGCCCCTGAAAGGTCGTCTCATCCTCGGACGGGAACGGCGCGAGCGATCCGAGCGATTCGAGCGATCGGAGCGAGAAGAGGAGAGTCAGCGAGGCGAGCGACGCACCTTCCATTACAAATCCCTCGTCTCCGTCGGGACGGGAAAGGAAGAACCGCTCCTGGCAACCCCTGCCAAGATAATACGACCTCCCGCACGACGGGGGGTCGGAGATTTCAACCTTTAGCGAAATGCCAAGCGGGGCTTTAAACGGGCTAATAACACCGCGCTCGCCCGCACCTTCTCTCCTCCTCTCCTCCTCCCAACCTCCTATTGCCGTTCCCGCCCGTTTCACCCTGCCGACGCCCTCCTTTCCGCTTTCCTCGGTTCCGCCTCGCGCGATTTCGTATTTATCGTGCAAATTGCCTCCCGAACGCGACGCGCAAGACGTTGACGCGAGACACGTAAAACCAACGACACCGACGGGAAGAGCCGAGGCCCGATCGTCGGATCGTTTCGCCCTAATGAGGAACAACGAGAATCGGCGAGAAACGAAGGAAAATATGTAATGCTGTCGCAGGGGGGGAGGCGGAGGGCGGAGGGCGGACGGCGGTAGGCGGAAGGCGGAAGACGGTGGGCACGAGAAAGACGGAAGGTCGAGGGGGTCGCGAGGTCGGGAAGAAAGGCGGGGTGGAAAGATAAAGGTTTGCGGTCGCGCCGGGTGTAACGGGGAGTCGCGGGGTGTCGCGGGGTGACGAGGAGGAGACCATTTCCTATATTTGCGATATCGCAGGATGGGAGAGGGGGAGGGAGAGGCGGAAAGTGACTCGCCGTCGAGGGTGCGAGGGAGGCTCGAGGCGAGAGAGAGGAGCCGCGGGGATATGGATGGGCTATTCCGTCAGACCGGCTGTCATATTCATGTATTGACACCGAGCTGGTTGACTAATGGACCGCTGTTGTCACAGGCTCGTGTTACCGCGAGGGCCCGGCTCCGTCTCCGTCTCCGTCCACGTCTCCGTCTCCGTCGACTCGTTTTTCCTGCGAATCGACCAAAACGAGGAGCCGTCATCGTTGTCATTGTCGTAGTCGTCGTCGCCGTTGTCCTCGTTGTCGCGCGCGGCCAAACCGATCGCGAGAGCCGGCGCGCGGTCGAGGAGAGGTATCTCCCTCCGATGCCTCGGGTTCGCGTCGACCGGTTCTCCGATCGGACGCGTCGACGGGAAAATATGTTGATAACAATGTCGGCCGTAACCGCTCGACTTTGCTTTTTTTTAGTTGCCGGGAATAACGATCGCGCGTCGGCTTCGAAACCCGACGGATATCCCGGTCGGCCTTCTCAACTTTTACATATTTATCGAGGCTCGCATTGTGCTCGCGTCAGACGAGACGCCGACATCTTTTGCCGAGAAAATCCGCGATATTGAATTTACGCGTGCTCTCGGTCGCTCCCTCTTTTCCTCGCGTCCTTGTCTATCCGTTTCGCCCATCGTTTCCCTCTCCCTCCCCTTCTCTCCTTCTCTCCTCGGAGGCGCGCGAATCGATCGGAGGCAAACGAAAGGGGAAATTCGTCGAGGCGACTGGCCGAGAAAGGAGAGATCGCGTTAAAGAGCGAGCCCTCGAGATCGGTTCGGCCGACGGGGCCGAAGCGAGCGAAATTTCGATCGAAATCTCGAGGGCGAAAGAGGAGAACGCGACGGGACAAAGAGGAGCGGGTGGTCCGCCGAGACAAGCAGTCCGTAAACGACCGACGACTATTCTATTACGATGCGACATTCGATCTCGATTCGGTGGAGCGATCGCGGTTTCTGCCGCGATCCTTCTTCCACTCCTCTCGCCTCGTCGCCGCTCGTCTCGTCTGCTCGCTTCTCCTCTCCTCTCCTCTCCTCTCCGCTGCTCCACGGCCCTCCTCGGTCCACCTCGGTCCTCGGTGTCCCTCCGCCGTATCGGCCGAGGGACCATTACGACCGTTACGACCGGTCCGACGCGGAACGATTGGATACGCGGGAATCTAGTCTCCCCGTTTCCTCCGCGTTGCAGTTTATAGGAACTTTACAGCTTACAGCTTACGGCTTACAGCTTATAGTTTATAGTTGAGAGTTTATAGTTTAGAGGTAATGGGTCAGAGTCGCGCGACTCTCGCCGACTCGTCCCGTTATCGTCGAGTCGATCCCCGGCGCGGAACAGCGACGGAAAGGTCCGTCGCGAGAATCCGGACGGACGGCTACGTGCTCCGTGCTCTCGAGCGAAACGGCGGGACCGTTTCCAGGACCGCACGACGAGGACGCTAACGAGGTCCCGCTCGTAAAGATTCGCCGAATGTTTGCGCGAACGCGACAATCTACTCACCTCGAACCTTCTGCTCGTCCTGCAGCTGCCGCTCGAGGCTGTCCTTCACCTCCCTCTCTCGAAGCACGTCCATCTTGAGCTCGGCTGAAAGCAAGAGGAACGAAGGCCGTTAGTTCCTTCCGTATTGGCGAACTTGGAATCGGGTCGGGAAGGAAATTCGTCGGTCGTCGTTCCGTAGGCATCGCCCCACCTCGGAGAGGCAGCGGCGGCGGCTCGTATATCGCACGGTTCGCTGGATTCGTGATTAAATCCAACGGACGATCCGGGCAGACCGGAGCTCGCATAGTTACCTCTAATAGAATTATATCGAGACACGGAGATGCGTTCCCCCTCCCCGCGTTTTGCTCGCGTCCTCGATTCGGTCGCACCGGTCGCTCCCTCGGCAGGGCCGCCTCGGCGGCGCTCCTCTTCGACGGGCTTCGTCTTGGAGCGCGTCCCACTCCTCCCCGGGGACTCGCAACGCTAAATTAGCCATTTCGAATCTATGCGAGAGGGTCGGCCGACCGAGTCCGGAACGTTCTCGTTTTCCGGGATTCTCGAGCTTCCACCAACCTTCGCTCCCGCGCCGCGGGACGAGGGAGCGCCGTGAAGCCGGGGGGAAGGTTTCCGTGAAACGCGCCGAAAGACGGCAAAAGAGGCAAAGAAGGCAGAGACGCCGATAAAACGTTTCTTCGGTCTAAATCAAGCGAGATAATTCGTTTTAACGGAAGGAAAGAGGCGAAAGGAGGGAGCGGCGGAGTTCCCCCTCTTTTTTACGGCTGCCTGCCTCTCGAATTACCTCGGCGGGCAATGAGCCGCGCGAGCGAGCGAGCGTTCGCGAACCGTGCGCTCCTCGATCGCGGCCGACTCGCGAATATTTCGGTATTTCACGGAAAAGTCTCGCATCGATCGTCCCGCGTTTCCTCGTCGCCGCCGCCCCGATTCCATCGCCTGCGCGAGATACGGACAGGAGGTCCCCTCGAGGTCCGAGGCGACGAAAATCGCAAATCGCGAGGAACGGGGAAAGGTCGAGGAGGATCGAGGGGAATCGAGGAGAGTCGGGGAGAGCGAAGCCGGTAGATTAGGCAGGCCCGCGTCTCGGCAGTCTGCCGGCAATTTGAGAGCGTTTGCGAGGTCCATTAACGGCGGTAACTCTTCACGAGCGGCCGCCACGAAGATTCAATTTGAATGCTAACCAGAATAGGAAGTTCGCGCCGGAGCCCCGCGGTACGCGTACAGGTTGCGCCGTTGCCCCCCCCCCCGGCCCCTCACGGTTCCCTCACGGTCCTCCCGATACTCCCGGCCACCGATCCGTCGGAGCCGTCGAGCAGCCGAGGAGTCGAGGAGTCGAGCAGTCGAGCCAGCTCGCGCCACCCTGTTATTGCCAATTTCGGCGCGTTTCTGCAGCCCACTTTGCGATCGTTTAGATTATCATCTCTCCCGGTTTCTCTTTCTATCGTCGGTGCGGAGGCCCCCCGACTGCCCCTACATCCCCGGCGTTCCTCTTTCCTGCCTCTTCCCTCGCTCCACTCTTCTCCCCGTGCCTAACGTTTCCGTAGATAATTGAACTTTATTAGAGATCGTCGTCGACGAAACGCGCAGGGCCTCGCGTTCGCCCCGAGGCCGCGTCGTTCGCCCATTCGCAATCCTCCCTCTCTCCCTCTTCCTCCTCGATGGAGCACGGCTCGGTTTATCGCGAGGACGACGAGCAAGGAGGATCGCCGATCGTAGATCGCGAGAAGAGTCGCGCGTATCGGGAGGACGGGGACGGCGGAAGCCGAAAATCAATCGTCGACCGAGAGCAAGGGAAGGGAGAAAGAGAGAGAGAGAAAGGTGGAAGGGCGATAGGGGGAGGGAGGAAGGAAGAAAGGGAGTCGGAGGGAAGGCGGAAGGAGCTCTTGGGTGAAATTTCGCCGCGGGGTCGCGCGGGCATTAAAGTTGCAGGGATTAATATTAGCCGCTTTATGCTCCGCTCGGAAGAAAACGACGCTGCCGCGGCCTGCCACCCTTCCAACGGCCGACTCCTTTTATCATTCTTGCGTCAATTAGAGGATCCCTAATCGCGCGAGTCTGTCCATAAACGGTGAATTATCGGATTCGTCGTCGACGAGTCCGCAGACGGTGCAAGGGAACGCGCGTGGCCCTGTTACGGCAACGGAGCGATTCGTGCTTATCGATCTGCACGCGCTGCCGCGAAGACGCTAGACGGAGGACGAAGGCTTCGGAGGCTTCGAAGGCGGCGGCGGCGGCCTCGAAGGAGGCGGAGAAAGAGAGGGAGAGGGAAAGAGGAGGAAGCGTACCGTTCGCATCCCCGGGGGGCTCGTACGAGGCGTACGCGTACATGGCTTCTACCCCGCGCTAAGATATTCCCAGAGCCCGAGGCCACCCTCCGAAACAACAATGTCAACTCACCCGCCGTGCCCCGGAATCGTTTGAACGGTATAATGTAGCTTCCGTGTCGCGCCCCGCTGCCCCCCGTCGCAAACGATACAACCGGTACCGGGAAATCCGCGCTCGCGGGCCTCTCGCTTCTCCCGACTCGCCCGCGAGACAGAGTCGCGTCCCCGAGACCGACGGTCGCTCCGCGCGGATTACGCGGCTCGCCGGCGAGCCGCGAGGGTTTCCCCTCCGGCGGACGCGGGATTTAAGACGGACTTAGGCCTTGTTCCGGTCGCTGACCACTTTGCCTCCCATTAACCATTAACGGATCTAACGAAAATAGGATTAGATCGCGGATAGGCGAGCCCGCCGCGCGCTAAAACTGTCGGCGCTCCCGGCGGGCGTCGGGTTTCTTGTCCGAACCTTCGTCGGTGGATTATCGCGAACGAGACGGTCGAATCGTCGCTTTCGATCGTCCGCGCGCGCCCCCCGTCTCGCCTCGACCAGTCTCGTCCAGTCTCGTCTCGTCCCGTGTCGCTCCGCCGCGACCGTCCGACCGCCGCGATACTTGCCGGCCGAGGTCCGAGCCCTCCGATCGCCCTCGAACGAGCTCGCGGAGATACCGGCGAGAGCGTTTTCGCGTTTCGAGATAATTCTCCGCTCGGGAAAGAAACCCTGCCGGGATATCTCGTCCGTCCGTCGAGTTATTGGGGGCTTCGCGCGTCGCTCACGATCGGTCGCCGCTCGCGCGATATCGTCCCTTTGACCGCCCCTGCCCTCCGTCGCTCTCCTCTCTCCGCTCTCGCCGCGCTCCTCTTCGCCTCGGTCGTCCTGCTCGCGGCCCTCCTTTCGCCGAGCGTTTCATCGATGCGCGCGTTAATCCGAAGGAGTCTCGGAGACGGATCCCGCTCCTCGGTATCGTCGATTCGACGCACGACGCGTATCGAGCCGCGGACACGCCGGCTGGATATTTATGCGGAGGCAACGAGGCGGAGTCGCGTGCACCGGAAACGGCAGCCGAGTTGCAAAATCGACCCTCCCCCCGGCCCTCGCTCTACCGCGTGTCACTCGAAACTGTAATTAACAATCGTCTTAATGAATTCAGCCGTTCGAGTTGCGCTATCTTCATCTTTGCGCACCGCGAGCCAATCTCGAGGATGCCTCGACGAGCCGACCATTCCCCCTAATCGAGCTCCACTCTATTACGCGCCGCGATAATCGCTCTCGCCGCGAGACGATCGTCCGCTCAAAGTCCATTTATTCCCTTCTTCCTGTCCTCCTTCTTTCCTTCTCCCTCTCCCGTTCTGGCCATTCCTTTTCGCTGTCCGTGGAACATACCTCGGTAAAGGAGGACTCGGTGCAACGAAACGGCAACGGGAGGCGCGGCACCTACGGCCGGCCGATACGATCTCCGCGAACGCGACACTCGGAAGTCATAGACCGTCTATTTTTTCTCTCCTCGCGAGACACGCACGCGAATCGAGCCGGTCGGTGACTCTCGACGTCGCTCGGTCGGCGGGGATCCTCGGCTCGGTATCGCTCGCGCTCTCGACTGCAAACGGAATATTCGTTTCTCGTGGCGATAAACGGCGTCGTTAACGACGCCGCTTCTTTTCGCTCTCTCTCTCCCGCCCCCTCCCCGGCTCGCCCTCTCGCGCCGGGGTTGTCCTTTTTTTCCCTCTCGGCCGGCAGTTACCACTGCCCCTTTATCGCCTCTAAATTACACGCTTTATTCGGCCGTGCGACGACCCGAAAGCAAACTATATAATTGAACGGTAGTTAAAGCTGCGGTAGGTCAAGCCTCTCTCCTCCCGGCGCCCCTCCGAATTTTCACCTTCCACGGAGGAGACAAAGTCGCGATCGAGAAAGAGAAATCACGGCCGTCCTCCTCGCTGCTCCGATGGAATCGTAAAGTTTCGATTTACCGGCCTCGTCGAGGTTGGCGGCGTTGTTTGGCGGGGAAACGGCGGATCGGTGGCTCGCGATGCTCGCTCCCCGAGTCGTCACGACGCGTCGTCCTCGCGCGAAGGAGCCTCGGCGGGATCCGCCGCTGGGACGGTCCCTCTCTCTCGTCGTTAAAAAAATAATCGCGCGGTTGTTGCCGTGCTCGGTATAATTTATCGTTCTCCTCGACGCCGAGGGAGCCGCTTCTTCGAAATTCCTTCCTTCTCGTTCCTCCGCGCTTCCGCGCTGCCACCGGCCGTTTCTTCGCTTTCCTCTTATATTCCCTCCGTCCTTGCGCCGTGTCGGATAATGCTCGCCTCGCGTTGTCCCGCGTTTCTCTCCTCGTTCCTCTTCCTTTTTGGGGCCGGTCGAGTCCGGCGGCCACCCGCCGCCCGTGGTCCGTGCTCCACGGTCCGGGCCCGAGGGGCAAGGGGGCCGCAACCCCCCGGCGGCAGGGGGGAGGCCCGCGCCGTTTCTCTAATTGACGATGCGAGGCGTTCTCTCTCGAGTCCGAGCGGATCGGGTCGAGGGCCGGCGCGCCTCGAGGTGGGAACCGACACGGTATTGTCTCCGCGTTTTTGCCCGTACTTTCCTCCCGCGTCGCGATCGCCGGGCTCCGCGCCCGGCGCTTTCCACCTTTGCGATTCCGCAGAATACCTCGAGCCCGTTTGTTCGCAGGCAGGAGCGAGCGGACCGGTGGAGGCGCGAGGGACGAGAGCATTCTTCGCTCTCGAGACCCGCGGCAGGAATTAACGAGTAACAGCGCGGCCACCCTGACCCGGGCGCCGAGGAGGTATCCCATTAAAGGCAGGCGCCCCCCTTCGCGGCCGCCGCGATCGGTGACCGCTTCGGACGCTGCAAACCCTCGTTACCGAGCTTCCCCGATCGAGGAGATTCCAGTCGCCGTGCCGCGATCGACTCTCCCCCGCGCCCTCCGAGCCCGAGCCTCGCGATCGACCGATTTCGTTCCACTCGCGCCTCCCGTCCGAATGTGCGATCGATTTCGTCGCTTCCGAGACGAAAATCCCCCCCAACCGTCTATCCGAGTCGCGAGGGTCGAAGCGTCCGAAGGTCCGCGATCGTTCCGGCGACGGTAAACCGACTTTGTTCTTAATGAAATCCGAGACGACGCGTCCGAGTTAATAGGAAGGAAAGAACGGCGCGATAAAAGCTCCGGGACGAGCGTCGTTTCGGACGAGGCGCCGCGAGGTCCGTGTCCTCTTCGGCCAGCAGGAGGGCGACGGTCGAGCGACCGCGACTCGGAGACTCCGTCGACCGCGATCCGGGGTCGCTCGTTCCGCGGAGAGTTTCGATCGCGAGCGAGTTCGGGAGCTACCGATGCTACGGGCCCCGGGGGAATCCGGCGCGATCGTCCACAGGTAGGCCCCGTGGGAGGCACGCGGGAGGCCCGTGGGAGGGCCGTGGGAGGCCAACGGGAGGCCACGGAAGACCGGCGGGAGAGCCCGAGGGGGAACCGGCGGAGAGACCGAGAGCCGTCGGACCCTTACGATTTTAATTAACCCGGTACCGGGTAGCCGATCGCGATCGAATCGGGTGCACGATCTACAAGGAATCTACATAAGATCCTCCACTCGCGGCTACAACTCAATCCCCTCTTTCCATCGAAGGACTCTCCTCGGACCCTCCGAGCCCTCGAGTCCTCGAGCCCTCGAGCCCTCGAGGTCCGGGGCCTCGGTGCAAACGCGGGGAATGCGGGGCCGCCGTTGGCTCGGGCCGCCACGGCGCGCCGTGGCCGGACACGAAGCGCGCACAATCTTTGCGCTCCCCCGTTCCTTATCTCGACGAGGATCGGAGATAGGAGCGCGGCTTCCCTCGGTGACTCTCGGTCGGCTCCTCGGTGGCTCCTTCTCCGCATCCGGCCGAGCTCATATTGTTCTCCGCGCGGCGCGTAACTTACCGGCCGCTCGTCGCTCCCCGCCCTCTTCGCTGCCCGCTCCTTTTTGCTGCCCTGCCTCCGAGCACGTCGACTCGCGGGAGCCCGGCCGACGATTACCCTAACGACGACTCGGCCGCGTTCCTCGGAGAAACCTCGTTCCCGTGGCTTGCGCGTCCGCGCGTATCGGGACGCTTATTAGAAGGATCGAGCGTGGACGCGCGAGCGCGCCGAACGGCGAGAGGGAGGAGCGGCAAAACGGGGCCGCAGGGAGGCAGGGAGACGGGGAAGCAGGGAAGCAGGGAAGCAGGCACGATCCGACCGACGGAGATACCGGAGGACGCACCCACACCGAGGAGAACGGTAACACGATAGCGGCCGTATGTAAAACCATCTGGTGTAAAACGAGCTGCTGGCTCGTTCGAGTATTAAATCGGGCCTCTCTCGCCACCCGCCGCCCGCTACCCGCCCTCCGCCGACGCCGGGCTCCGACCGGCCGATCGACCGACCGACCAACCGACCGACCGACCGACCGACCGATAGATCGGCCGCCCGAGCGAGCGAACGGGCAACAAACGAGGAGCTCATCCGCCTCGCCGCTACTCTCCTTATTTGACTTTCTTTTTCTCTTACGGCGATCGACTCGTCGGCGTTCGGCCGCCGTGGCAGTCCCAGCTGCCACCCACCCCCTCTTTTTCCCTCGCCGGCCAGACGTCTCATCGGGTTAAAATCCGCGAGACTTAATCGCTCGATCGAGTCGAGTCGCGAAACAAAGACCAGGATCGCGAGCAACCGCGTGCAACCGCGAGATACCGTCGTCCGACTTCCGTCCCTCTCCGATCCCCCTTTAAGCGCAACTGAGGCCCCTCGACGGCCGGGCCTCCTCGGAGGAAATGCGTTGGACGCTCACCTTTCTCGTAGTTGATCTGCCGCTCCTGCTGCCTGGCGTTGTCCGCCGCGACCTTCAGGAGACCCTGGATGTTCCTGAGGAGGGTCTCCGTACTCGAGACGGACGGGTCCTGGCCCCCCTGAGAAACGGCGACCGCCGCGGAGGCTATCTGCGAGTAGTTGAGCGCCTGAGGACTCTCGGATCCCGGGGCCGGTAACGGCAGGTTCTCCGCCACGTCCGACAAATCTGAAAGTAGGGACAACGGTGACGCTTCTCTCTCTCTCTCTCTCTCTGCCTATCTGTCCATTTGTCCGTCTACCTCCCTCTCTCCTCCTCTCCTTCGCTCATATTCACCGCCGCTTAGTCTCGACTAAATTTGCGCGGCCCCTTGGAATCGAAGCCGCGCGCTCGGGAACAGCGAAAACGAAACGTCGATAATAAATTTCGTCGGAGGATCGTCGAACAACGTTCGAGGGAGGTCGAGAAGCGGGAGACTTACGACGCGTGCGTGTTCCAGAGTCGTAATCCCGCGAGGACTACTTGTTACCCTTCGCCACTTTCTGATTTAACGTTCCCGCGAACGAATTAAATTCGCGAATTAAGTGCCGCGAGACGGCCTCGCCCCCGCTCGCCCCCGCTCGCCCCTGCTCGACCCCACTGACCCGATCCGTTGCGTCCGATTCTCCTTGAAAGGGTACCCCGAACGGAATCACGATTGGGCGACTCGCGAGCAAACGCGCCAGCACGCGGCTCTTTGGTCGTTCGACGGAAAGGCCGAGGTCCGAGGGAGCGAGGGAGAAGCGGAGAGGGAGAGGGAGGTAGATTCGAGTCCGGCGGGCTCGCTCCAGCGACGAACCAAGGGATGCCTTATGGTTATTGCCAAAGAGGTCCGAGTGGCGAGCGGCGAGTAGCGAGCGCCGAGTGCCGAGTGGCGACGAGACGAGACGTCCGCGTGGGTTCTCGAGCTCTCGAGCACTCGTGGTGCGGCCCACACCGTCGTGACTTTGGCCCCGGCTGCTTTATGACCAACGATACGTGCTTTATTGTATCGTCTTTTAATTATCAGCGCGCACCTACAACGCCACGGCATTCGACGGCAGTCGGTTACTTATTGCCGATCCTCCGTCTAACGCTCGCGCGCCCCTTCCTTCGATCTCTCGGCCTCTTCCTCCGATGCGCGCCGGCACCTTTTGATACGAGGCTCTCCGCTCTTCCTCCCTTCCGCCCTCCCGCCGCCGCCACCCTTTTCTTCGATTCCTCTCTCCGGTGCTTCTCGATCGCCTCGCCGGCAGGGACCCTTCTCGAAATCCATTACAATTATCGGAATCGCGACTGCGACCAACGACCGCGATCATTCTCGGCGTGGCACCGTCCCCGCGGCCGCCCCGAACTTTTCGAAAACGAGCGGAGAAACGGCGGTAGATCGAATTCCACGAAGAGCGAGAGGGAGAGAGGGAGAGCGGTGCGTCTCATTAAATCAGAACTGCATTCCGCGGGCGTGTACGCTCCCACGGGCGTTCGAGACCGTTCGACGGGGTTCTGCTCGGATCACCGCGAGCACCGTAGGTAGGATGTACTCGATGCGTACGACACGCTGCGAGACACGACTCCCTCTCCCTCCGGCTGCGCCCCCGTCAAAATTTATGCGTCCAACCGGCGTCTTTCCCGAAATTTAGGAGCCCGCCGATTCCGAACCGCGCACCCGCATCGATAGCATCCTCGGACCCCGCTAGGGCCTCGCCGGGGCCTCGCCGCCGGGACCACCGCTCGGGGCCTCGCGAATCCCCCGACCGACCAGAGACCGATCGCTCCCGCGCTCCGTGTCCCGTCCCTCGCGACCTCCCGACGATCGAGCCTCCTCTAATTGGACCGCCGCGACGTCCAATTAACGCGCGACTCGCCGCGACAATCGGCAAATCGATTAAAAATCAATGCGATTACGACGCTTGGCCGAATCGGAGCGTCGTCGAGACGTGCCGGTGCCAGATAGCGCCGCGAACCTTCCGGCGAGATTTTATCTCGATCCGGCTTTCGTCGTTCGGACGAAACTAAACGGCAAAGACGCGAGTCGAGGGGCAGTGGTGCTCCTCTCGGGGCGCCACGGCGGGCCCCGAGTCTGTCGGTCGCTCCTACCGTCCCTCCCCGGCCACGATCCACGCAAAACGCCCGAGAGGATCTTTCGCGCGAGCCGCGAGAGGGAGAAAGTCGCCCTCGTTCGCGGCATCGCCGGCCGTCCGGCACGTCCACCCTCGAACCTCCGTTCCTCCGGCGCCGCGAGTTTTGACAACCGCTGAGGCGAGATTCTCGAAGAAACCCGCGACGGACGAAAGACGAATCCCAGAACATCGTTTCGCTCTCGAGCGGAATGATCGATGAGAGGCACCGACCTACCTCTCGTCCCGAGAAACTCGTCCTTAAACGTTGCCGTGCGTCCACTCGAATCTGTATAATTATTTACGGTACGCGCGGTCGCGCGCCCGCGCGTTCGCCGCCTCCGGGGACCGTCGGAACGGTCCCACCTTCCACCCTCCCTCTCTCCCTCCCTCCACCTCCTCCTCCTGCCGCGCGTCAAATTCCGTCTCGCCGGCTATCCGTCACCGATTGATCGAACGGACTCTTCTCCCTTCTCCCCTTCTCGCCGGACAATTACCTTCGTCCTTGTCGTTGTCGTCGTCCAGATCCTCCGACAGATTGTCGTCTTCCTCGTCGTCGTCCTGAGAACGGTGCGACGCCTCTGCCTCGCTTCCGGAATGCTCGCCCACGCTTCCGCTTCCCGCCGTCTTGGACAAGTTCAGGACCGGGCTGTGGCCGTTCGAGGATCCTGAAAACACGCAAGCGGGAAGAATCGATCAGCCTCCTTCGTCTCCTTCGTCCCCCTCGAAAATCCCGCCGCGCCCCGCTGAAATCCTCTCCGGCGTCCGGGCCGATCGTTTCGCCCGATCGATAGGGTCGATCTCGCCGACACGACGGCGAGAAGGCGCTTTCCCGACCGGAGGGTCGCCCATCGCCCGACGACTCGGCTGACACGTTGATGGATTTTATTTGCCTCCGCGCCTCCACGTTTCAGCGACAACGGCCGAGCCGAAGCGGACCCTTCCACTTTTTCGATATCTCCCCGCTTATCCGCCCCGGGCCCCCAACCCCTTGCCGCCACGTTCCGACCGTCTTTCCCGGACTCGTGCACGGGTAGACGCTGTTTGCCCCCTCGCCACCCTCGCCCAACCCCATCCACGCCGATCGGCCGCAAGTGCTCTCGACCGCGTCGACCGCGTCGAAAAGATCGCCGGGGACTAGCGTGACGCGCGGAGGCAAAAGGTAAGATCGATCGGATTAAAGTATTACGGGAAATCGAAAGAAAGGCGGCGCGTAACCCGATATCGGACTTAATCTCCGGAGCCGCCGAACCACCGAGCGGCCGTCGAGACGCCGCCGCGTCGCGCGAGAACGTTCGAGACCGCGTCGTCTCTGCCCGGCGATCCGGGCGACCTGGGCGATCCGGGCGATCGGGCAATTTTCCAGCGAGCTTACCATTGTGCGAGCTCAGGTCCCTGGGTTTTTGATCCAAGGCGAGGGCCCTCTCGGCGTCTCCTCTCTCCTCCCGGAGCCTGCAACGAGAAAGGAGAAGGAAGAGCTTAACGTCGATTCTCGAGCGTCGATTCGGCGAATGTAAGCCGAGCGGGCGAAGGTGTACTCCGCCGCGGCCGCTATTAATTAACTACCAAATAATCCTACGATCGCGTAGGAAGATAAGTGGCGGTTTCGAGACGTCGTCGGTCTCTCGGCCACTCGTCCACTCGTTCACTCATCCCCCCCTATCGCCCTCTGGCCCTACCTCGCCCCGGGTTGCTCGGTCGCCGGAGTACTCCGGCGAAAGCGCGCTCGGCCCGAGAGACGCGCGGAGACGCTCTTCCGAGAAGAGGGGGAGCGGAATCTTTCCCGCGCGATTAGGATTTTTCCGGCGGTCTTCCTCCTCTCCCGACCCTCGACCGTGCCCGTTTCCCTCCGCCCGCCGCGAGACTTCTTCTTTTCTCTCCTCGGAAATTGCTCTCTCGGGTGTACTTTCTCGCGTTCCTCTCCGCGCGCTGCTCGAGGGCGCCTCTTTGCACCTCGAATCGAACCGCGGACCATTAAGTAAGAAGTTAATATCATTAAACATAATATTGGGCGCATCTGGGAGCCGCAGAGCACTTACCGAGCAGTCAGCCCCCACCGACCGCCCCCGACCACCCCCGATCTCCTCCGACCGCTCCGCTCTCGTCGCGAGAGCCACCCTCTCGGCTCTGCTCGATTCCTCCCTCTCTCCCTCCCTCCCGCCCGCCCGCCCGCTCTCCCACTCGCCCTCGCTCCCTCTCGACCATTTGCGCGAACCCGCGAGCCAACCTCTCCGACCCCCGCTTTTACCTCCCGACTGCGTCGCCTCCGCTCCCAGCCCCTCGAACCTTAATTTTTTAATGAGAAAATGCTTTCAAAGAGCCGGAGAGAAATACCGTGTGTCTGCGAGGGATAAGTTACGGCGGCGTTAAGGAGAACGGAGCTTCTCCTTCCTCTCCTCCTCCGTCTCGACGCCGCCGATCCCCTCGGTTTCCGACCGACTCTCGGAAACTCGCGTATCTCCCGACACTCGTGGTTCGCGATTCTTCGAAATTTTCCTCGACCGAGACGACAGGAGACGACAGGAGGCGAGAAGAGGCACGAGAAAGCGAGACGATGCGAGACGATGCGAGAGGGTGCGAGAAGAAGCGAGAGGAGAGAAAGACGGGAAACGGCGAGCAAGGCCGCCTCTCGGCAGAGCCGTCGACCGTCCAATGGTAGATTTATCGCGCGCCTTCGATATCGTAACGACTTAATTTCGACGATAATTAAATTTTAATTGGTAATACGAGTCGATTAAGACGGCAGATGGATATCACGGTCCGCCTTCCTTCGGGTCCTCCGGTTCGCCTCTGCCCCATTTCCCTTCCCCTGCCATCCCTCTCCGTCGACCGGCGTTTCGCCAAACTCGAGGAATCGCGGGAGGGGGGTCGGAGAGGGAGAGAGCGAGAGAGAGGAAAGGGAAAAGCGGCAGATTCGTCCTTATTAAATTCGTTATTGAAAATAAGTCGAATAGACGTACGCGTCGCGGAAAAGTCGCGCTGAAACCGGAGAGCGCGGCTGGCTCCTTCTCCGCCTCGACCGTCTCTTCCCTCTGCTCTGGAGAACGGAGAAACTAATAAGCCGAATCGGTGAACCGGCGAACCGGCGAACCGGCCAGCCAACGATACCCTTCCAGATCTTTGCCTTTAATTTTGATTCCGTAATGACGAACTCGACGGGGATTCTCTCCCCGATGCTCGGAAAGGAACGGCTCGCCCAGCGGGAGTTCATTAAGCGGAGGCGTATCTCGAACGCGAAGAAACGAGACCGCGATTCCGGATCGTTCGGCAAAATCGAAGCCCCGACCCTCCGCAAATTCAGAGGGCCACCCGCTCTCTGCCTCTCTCTGCCTCTCTCTCTGCCTCTCCCGGGCAGAGGCAGCCTCGGGGGCTCCTCGAGAACGACGAGAACGACCGCTTCGATGATCGACGGATCGACGCCGACGCCGACGCCGACGCCGACGCCGACGCTGACGCCGATGTCGATGTCGATGTCGGCGGGAGATCGGGGGATAGAACGGACGGGGGTCGGGCGTGACGTCCTCGAGGGCAACGGAGTAATTTTAATTACGTCGCCGGAATCCGAGGCGCGATTATATTACAGTTTCGCCGTTCCGAGGGAAAGCGAGATCTACCCGGCTTAGGTTTACCGAACCGCGCGACTGCCGGCTCCTCTCGCGAAAATGGCTCTCGCCTCGTGAATTTCGACCGACTCGAAATAATAAACGGCCCACCGACTCGGCAAGGGTGGTAACGAGATCCAAAGTGCGCGCGATCCTTCTAGCCTCGAAAATATCACCCTCGAAGGACTCTGACATCCGAGCACCCGAAAGGGGTTTTCCCGCTCGTCCCCCTTCTCCCTCTCTCTCCCTCCCTCTCTCTCTCTCCCGTTCTCTCCCTTTCTCGGTGACACTTCTCGGTACGCGCGCGTCCTCTTCGCGAGGGCCACGCTCCTTCTTCCGCTTTCAACGTTTCGTCGCGATACGGACTTTTGAGAAAAGAGAAGGACAAGGGAAACGAGAGAGGCAGGAAGAAACGAAGGTAGAAAGGAGCAGCGGAAAGGGGGAGATGGAAGAGGAGGCTCTCAGCGAGACGGGGCAGGACGGCAGAGGTCGTTTGATCGTGGAAGGAGAGAGGAGACGCTCCAAGAGGCCAGGGATAGACGGAATCGAATTACCGAAGGGGCTGCCGAGGAGCGGTCTTTCGATTTCTGGCGGATCCTTCCAAATATTATCCGACGTATCGTCGGACGGACAACATTTATCAAACCGCGCGGGAGCGGGCACGAGCGCGACTCCTCGGGGGAATCGAGCTCTCCGGTGGATTCAATCAGCGGATGCCAGACATTCCAGGTTCCCGCTTTATCGTCAATAAGATCGCCGGAGGAATAAGACGTTGGGAGCTCGCGGGATTAATTCGCGATTCCGGCTACTCCCCTTGGCCGTCGGTCCGAGGGCCGAATCCGAGATCGGAGGGCAAAGTCGGGCTTCTCGCTCGCGAAGAGTCGCGTGGAGAATCGGTGAGAAGGGCGAGCGCGGATTCAGGCAACGGGTCGCGTCCTTCTCGTCGGCCGGGAGCGCTCCCCGTGATAAACGACGCTCGTCGACGATTGAGATTAATTTCTCGTTGTACGTCTCGCAGCGGGCTTTAATACGCTCGCGGTCGAGTTCATCGGGCCGGGTGTATTCGTTTCGGAGATTGCGAGGGAAGCTACGGCGAGGAACCCCCCTTAGGATTTACGTCTTCCTCGTGAAAAATAATTCCAATCAATCCGCGGCCCCCGCCGGCTCGGGGAGAGGTCGGCTCGTGCCGGCGCTCGTCCGGTTCGCACGTTTTCTCTCTCTCTCTCTCCTCCTCCCTCCCTCCCTCCCTTACACCCTCTCCTTCTCTTTCTTCCTCTCCGCTCATCTGCTCCGCGTCTCACCCCACCGGAGCCGACCAAACGGCCGAGGATATCGCTCCGGCCGTTCCGTTTGGCCCCGACGATTTCACGGGAAATAGAGGAACGAGATTCGACGAGCGAGATCCCGAGACGGGAGCGCGGAAACGTCTCCTCGCGTTTCTCGAGGAACGAGCAAACCGGCTAATTATGCCTCCCTACCGGGACTCCCGCAGACAGGAAATGAGACTACCCGAGTTTCTATTCGTTCCGTGCGCCTAGGCCTGCGGACGTACGCGCGCGTATTCCTTTATCGGCAAATACCTACACAGCTCCAACCCCCGTTCTCTCTCTTTCTCCCTCGCCTTTTCCCTCTCTCAGCCTGCCGCGCACACAACGGACGAGGCGAAGCGCTCGAGCTCCAAGTACAGACGGGATTAGGCAGCTCCGGGGATCAGATGGAACGACGGCGATAACTTTGTATCCCTCGGAGTTTACGTCCGCGCGGGACGGTGGTTTAATTAGACGAGACCCGAGATTCGGCTGGAAACGTTGATCGAGCTAAATTGTTTTCTCCATTTGGCGCGCGCTCGGCGAGACAATGCCGATCGGGAAGATAGGCGGATAAGGTCGCTCGTTCGGACTCGCAGCTTCGCGTTTCTCGCTTCGCTCCTCTCGGCGACTAGGAGGAGGCGAGAGCCGCGGGGAGAATCGGGAAGCCCGTTAGGAGGGTGACTCCCGAAAACATTTTTCAATTCCGCGGATCTGCGCGATATGCATCTTCCCCGCGGGGGAACCGCACGCTCGGACGACTCGCGAGGAACATTTGTACATAAATCTGAAAATTACGAGCCCCTCCTTCGGCCCCTCTGCAAACGGCAAACGGCATCGACGCCGCCGCGGACCATATGCCTGGCAACGCGTAATCGAGAGATAACGGCCAACCCCCGTGAGGGTCTCCCCCTCGACCAGATTCCCGCGTTCCCAGCCGCGACCGAATCGTCGGGAAATCGCCGACTCTGGCTCTTTCCCGACCGACGACGAGGCCAGGTCGAAGACGCAGGCTACCGGTTAAGCGGAGAGGAGAGGAAAAAGAGGAGCGGACAGCCCGAGAGAAAATTTCGCGGGCGACTTGCCACCGATCGTCTCTCGCCGCTCGGCCTCCTTTCGTTCCTGGCTTTCCCGAACGCCTCGATGCTCAGCCGGCAGGCAACGCGCAAATAAACTCTCGAGTTCCCCCTGCAGCGTATTCCGTACCCTCGGCTCGGATCTCTTCCACCCCCGCGCGCGCCGGCCTTCGAGGCAACTTTGCCTCTCGATGGAAAAAAAATATGCCGCGCCAAAACAGGGACGAGAGCGGTCCTCGGGAGATCGAGACGCTCTCGAGCCGTCAGGATTCGCGAAATCCTCGACCCCACCCGCCATCGGGATCCCGAGGTCGCTCGACATCGAGGAAGACCGATATCTCCGTCGAGGCGCGATAGCGCTGGCTGCGCGACCCGTTGCTCTTAGTCTATCTCTCATTCTTTCTTTCTTTCTTTCTTTCTTTCTTTTTCCCTCGCACCGGGCGGCCGCGAGACGCGTGTGCGAAAATACCGGCGTAAAGGAGCTCTTATCGGGTTTGCGCAAGAATAGGATTCGACGGTGCTTCCGAAAGCCATAAGCGAGACGGTAACCGTCACCCTCCGAACGATCGACCTCGCTCCTTTCCTTCTTTCCTCCTTCTGTCGCGAGACGCGTTTCCCGATAACGTTCGGCCGGAGAAACGGCCACGGGAGAGAGAGAGTGAGACAGGCACGCTATTTTTCTGGAAAATTGAATAGACAAAATCGAATATTTGCCTACTCAGCCGCCAGTTTTTCCCCTCGACCGCGCGCAAACGGATCTCTTTGGGATCCCCTCTACCCCGCGGCAGCCCCTTGCCCTCCGCCCCCTTGCCACGGTAGTCACCCACCCTGCACCCTCCGCGCCCCCGATCGACGAAACGCCGGCGAGCACCCAGCGCAAACGAAACGCACGAGAGAGAGAGAGAGAGAAAGGGAGATGTGGAGAGAGCGAAATAATCACGTTTCGCGAAAGTAAAGGGTGTCCGTCTCCCTTAATTACGTAAAAGAGCGAGCAACGCGAGGCCGGCGTGCGGCGTTAAGCGTCGCGATGCTTCGTGCCGTTTGCCGTCTCGCGTTGTCCCGGCGTCCCCCTGGCCAGACTCGGGATCGCTCCCACGCGCGGAGCTTTCCCGAGGAGGCTCGGGTAATTTCTAACCCTTTTCCGCGAGAGCGATCCGCCTCTCGGAAGGGTAGTCAAGAACGCGAGAGTATATTAAGCGACACTCGGAATTACAAATAACAAATTGCAATTTGATTCCCCGCTCTCGAGCCTCGCACACGGGCGAGCTGTTTCGTCGGGGCCGAGGGCGCAATTTATCATTAGCGCCGACATCGTCGCTGACGGGCTTCCGATTCCAATTCCGTTTTCGCTCTCGCTCTCAATCTCGCTTTCGTTCCCGTTCTCGTTCTCGTGCGCGCCCTCGTTCTCGCTCGCATTTTCCTCGCTGACGCGAGAGCCCGCGCGCGACCTTGGAGAGAGGAGAGACCGGTGATCGCGACCGGTCGAGCGACGATGCCCCCCGATCGACTCGAGGGGGGCGCGAAATTCGCGAGGGGAGGGCGGGCACGGAGGAAGACCGAGGGGGAGAGCGGAACGCGCGGCAAAAGAGGGCCGGGACGGACGGGGGAGCTAGGGTTGAGGGGCCGAGCGGAGCGGTTTATATGGCTAAAGGCGCATCCCCCGAGCCGTATCGATCGTTGACTTTAAAATTCAAAGAGACCGACAATAGCTTCCCTTTCCGCCGAGCCTCTGTACTACAATATCATATTCCGTTCCTTTCGTTTCATTGTCTGGTAAAGCCTGCGCTAATAATAAAAGATTGCTACCCTGGAAGCTGCGCCTAGCGAGAGCGCGAGAGAGCTAGAGCGAGTAAGAGAGAGAGAGAGTGTGCACGCTCTCGCGAGGGAGCCGTCGGGAAATAAAGAGAGAACGCGAGCCCGAAAGGGCCAACCTACCGGGGGGAAGAAACCGCGCCGAGACCGAGATGGAGACGAGGAGAGCGAGAGCGAGGCCGAAACCAAGCCAGTCTCCAAAGACTCTTTGGAACTTTGGTGCTACATCATCCGGACGGCGAGGCCGTAATGCCTCGCCGAAAAGTTGCTCGAATTTCGGCCCAATTTAATATTCCCCGCACGCTCCCGAGATCTTCGCAGCTTCGTCGCGGCTTTCTCGCTGCCGCGGTCGAATCGCGCGACCGATCGCAGCGCGAAGGTTTCGGGCGCGGGAGGCAGGAAGAGAACGCGGCGGAAATCAAAGGGGACGCAACAATGGACGATCGCTGGAAATCGTAAATGCAAACGAAGAAGAAAACGGGGAAAGGCGAGATCCGCCGCGAACGGTCGGTTAATGAAAGTTTCCCCGATCCTCGAGGCAAGGACGATCGGGGGTGGGAAGCGGCCGCGCGACATGAGCGTTGCGAGCCGAGCACCGAGGACGCACCGAGGACGCAACGTTGGACGTACCGAGAACGCACCTGAACGGAGATTAAACGTTTCGGGGGACGCGAAATGAAATATTTAGCGATCCACGGGGTTCGAACGGAACCCCTCCGACTACGATTCTCTTTGTCGGCGAGACGGTATCGAGGTGGAATGTATCGAGCCCCCGTCACCGGCGGTCGTGGCTCGTCGTTCCTCGTTTGACGAGGTTCGTCGCAAAATGTCGTTCGTTGCGAAGAGCGGGGCGGCAGGTGGAGGCGGGCGGTGGCGGGTGCCGACGAGCAAACCGGAGGACCGTCGCGATCGCGGTCGCGGGTAGACGAAGGCGCGAGAAGGAAGCAGCGATCGGGCGAACGCGCGGATTAAGTCGTAGGAAAATTTACGACGGCCCGTGGCCCGCTCGAATCGATCGGCCGAGCGTTTTACGGAAAGGGTGGAGAGGCCGCTGAATGGACCGAATTGAAACGTCGGAGCGTTGAATGGCGGTTTGAAAGAAATACATTAGCGCAATGCGAAGGGTTACTTCCAAATAAACTCCGGGGTTTTATCCCGCGGGCGATGCTCGCCGAGGCTGTCGAGGCTGCCGTGGCATGCCCTGCCGTGCCGTGCCGAGCGCGCTTATCCCGCCGAGTGCTCCATCATTCCGTCCTTCCATCCTTCCTTCCTTCCTTCCTTCCTTCCTTCCTTCCTGCCTTCCTTCCTTCCTTCCTTCGACGAGAACTCCGACGCCCCTTCGGGACGAACGAGCCGACGACTCGGGGAGAAGGCTTCGCCGCGAAAACCTTTCGACCTTCTCCTCGGGTCCTCGCGTTTTCGCGACTGTCCGCGACTCGTCGGCCGAGCAGGTGCGTCCTTTGAACGCGAACGAATGGTTTACGAGAATTTTATTGCCGGCCCCCGGTGTTCAGCGGTCGTATTTAAGGTTTTATTCGGCCCCTCTCGTCTCGCCTCTCTCGGGCCGCTCGAAAAAGGGTTCGGATTTTATTTTTCCAGCAGCGACGCGCAAAAGGGCCGGGAGAGTAACCTTCGGATCGTTTCATAAAAGTCGTCTGGCACATTCGTTCTCCTAGATTATTGCCGAGAGGGCGAAGAAGCGGAGACGGCGAGACGATCGGACGCGGACAAGAGCCGGGCTTCGACGCGGCGCGCGTTACTTTATTTATCATTTTGCTTTAAGACTCTCCGAGCTCTGGCATCTTGGATTCTTGCAGGGCGAAGGGATTAAGGGGAGTTTCGCATAAACTGCGAGGAGGCTCGTTTCGCGTCGGGCCGGGAGGCCCGAAACTCTCCACTCCCCTCGAGTCGCGTCCAGCGTCCTCGCTCGCGGTCGCGAGAAGCCTCAGGCAAGGAAAGGGAAAAGCGCTGGAGGCGACGGAGGAGAAGGAGGTGAAGGAGGAGAAGGAGGAAAATGAGGAAAAGGAGGAAAAGGAGGAGGAGGAGAGACGGAAGACTCTCGGTGAAATTAAGGAAGCTCCGTGACCGCGAGGAGGGCCGGAGAGAGAGGGGAAGCGAGAGGTAGCAGCTGCGACATCGCGAAATTACGAGGTGGCTGTGGAGCGGACTCGCTCCTCGGAGGACGCCTTGACAAATGACGGAGGCAACTTTTATTATTTTAGATGTCGGCTCATCGGAGTCGGGAGCGGTTACGACTCGGCGAGCTGCCTCGCCGCGATGCGTTTTACATACGTCTCGCGACAGCCACCAGGAGCGAGATACCCCCCTTGACAAATGGCCCCGGGATTTTATTGGACAAACTTTTTAAGCTACTCCCCCGAAGAGGCGCGCGCGAGAGCACGGGCAATCGTTTGGTCGGAAATCGTCAGGCGAAAAGCAAGTTGGAGGTTCTCGCCGACGCGAACGTCGGCCGTGCCGTGGCACTCTCGATAGCTCTCGACGAGCTCTCCCCGGCCTCTCCCCGGGCTCTCCCCGAGCTCTAGCCGAGCCTCGAGCCTCGAGCCTCGGGCGAGAACGATATCGCTCGAGAGAGAAAAAGTCGCGCGCACGTTTCGCTCGAGAACGTATTTACGCCGGCGATGACAAATGGTTTTTAGCGGCTCGTGGGTGGACGGGAGAGAAGTTCGGGACACCCGCTGCACTCCGGCGGAGGGTGGAGAGCTCGAGAGGGGTCGCGCGGCCAAGGAGGGTAGATACGGCCGAGCGGAAGAGAGGAGGAAAGTGGTTCGCAGATGCGCCGTGACTGATGGTCCCTACTTCCAGATGTACCGTACGCCGCGGTACTTTTATCGGCGCTTGTTTGTTCAGCGAGTTTCGAAATACCAGTGGCACCGGCCTGCCGTCGCCGTCCCACCGGATCGCGATGGGCGGATAGCGAGCGCCGCGAAAAAACCACGGCCACGTCGAGCCGAGCCGACGAAAAAGAGCCGGGGGAAAACGAACCGCGACATATTTGCGCCTTCTCCCGCTCCTCCCTTCCGCGTTTTCCTTCCCCGCGACGACGGACGTTTAGATATCGAGCGCGCGAGATCGGCCGAAATTCCGTATCGCGTATCCGGGATCGAAAGCTAGGCGAGCGCGACGAAAAGCCGACGCCCCGAGAGTAACCGCGGAGAGATCGCTGGGATGCAGCGCGGAGGTTGCGAGAGGGAGACCGAACCGAGGGAGAGAGGCGACGGAGAGAGGCGGCTGGGAGGGCGAAGGGTCCACGCTGGTAGCCACTCGAAAAGCGCGAGCGAAGCGTTTCGTCGAGTGTTTTATGGAAAGCTTTAGAATTGTAGATTTCCTCTCACTCCGGCCGGCGGCGTCGCACGGTGGATTTACGACGCGGCCACGACGCGGCCACGACGCGAACCTCCCACCGATCCGATCCTGCCTGCTCTCGGCTCGTCCGAAAATATGCGGAAAAGGTTATTATTTAAATTCTCCAAAAGTCTACGTTCCGGATTATCGGGAGGAGGGAGGACGACTCGCGTTCGCGGAGTCATCGAGGAGCAGTTTTTTGTCGGCGAGGGAAAGTTTTTCCGTCTCCTTGCGCATAATCCGCGTCAGGAGCAGTTTCGAGGGTTGATCAATGGTCGACCGCGTCAGAGGCGAACGATTTCAATTGGGAAACGATTATTCTCCGAACGGTCGCCCGATCGCACGATCGCAACGGTGGCACGTTCGACTCGGCTCGTTTGTCATTGGCGCGTCCGCGTCCGTGTCCGCGTCCGCGTTCGCCCTCGCGGACCGGTCCGAGACCGCGCTCCTCGTGCTTCGTCCCGATCGAGGAAGCTTCGTCCTCACCCTCGCTCTCACCCTCGCCTACTCGCTCCCCTTGGCCGAGCCCGAGAAGTCGAGCGACCGGAGACAGATCGACCGATCGAACGATCGATCGCCGTCCACTCGCCCGCCGGCCAAAATCGTTCGAGCTGCGCGACCGACGTTTCAAATATTGGTTCATTAGGAAGAGTGGCTGGAAGGCTGGAAGGCTGGTGAAGTCTCGCCCGTCCGTCGTTCAACGACGCCCGTCGGCTGTTTTGCCATCAACCTCGCTTTTTCTCCGCTCCCCCGATTCTTTCGTCGCTTCCGAATTTCCTCCAGGATTTGCGTGTCATTCGATCGTAAGGAAGAGAGCGCGCCCCGGACGTCCAAGCTCGCGTGCCGACGACGCGATCGAGGAGATCGACTCAACGGCTGCGACGATAGACGCGAGTCGGAGCGCACCAGAGAGAGAGAGAGAGAGAGAGCGCGCGAACGAGATACGTTTCCTCCGTTTCGGGCAAACTTTCGAAAGGAGGCTTCCGGCGTCCGCAGGACCCGCGACCCTTTGGGCGCGAGGAACGACGCTCGAGCCGCGGAACGAGGCGTCCTCGGAGGGGGGGCGAGGTTGGAAAAGGGCATGCCTTCGCCCTCTCGGGCGGCCACGCGATCCGACAAATTGGACGTCGAGGATCGCGAGCTCGTTAGTCGAAACGTCCGATACTCCCACGAAGATCGCGCCCGTGCCTCTCTCCGCTGAGAAAATAATCGAGCAGAGACGACGACTTAACGAGCTCGTCGCGCAAAAAGTCCAGAGAGGCCAAACGACCGAGAAGAAACAAGCCGGTTGACAATTTCACGGTACATTAGCGAGCCGTGGGTGGATCCTAGTTTGCGGATGCCGCGACTAATTATGTTTTTAATTAATCATCGTTTCGTCGCTCCGGAAAGAACCCGTCGCTCCGCGCGTATCGTCTTTTCGTCGTTTCGTCATCGACGCGGCAAAGCTTACTCGTAGGTCCGCGCCCGCACCCGCGCCCGCACCAGCGATTCGTCTTTCCGTTCGCGCCAAGATCGCGGCTTCCGAGTAACGAGACAGCGACTCCGCCCCCGACGAACCGATATCTTCCTCCTCGTTAGTCAATTTCGAGACCGATCGCTGATCGCTTCTGCGCCTCGACGATGCAAACGACCCGCGACGATTCCGCCTCTCCGAAAATAATCTCGCCGGATGAGCGAGACGCGTCGATTGCCGGCTTCGGCCTCTCCTTCTCCTCGATCCGGTTGCCAGCGATACCAGGCTCTCCGGAGCGAGCGGAACGTCCGGTCGCGCGCAACGAAACGAGAAAAACGGGGACGGTGGGAAGGGGAGGATGGAAAGCGGGGGTGTCGGCGAGGGCCGAGGGGCGGAGGAGCGACAAGGGACGTCGCAACGGTCGGGCTCGACTCTGCGAATACTATTTTCCAGCAGATGTCTCCGCCGATAGAATCTCGTCGACGTCGTCGTCCCCGTAATTAATGACGTCTTTGGAGAAACGCGAGAGATCGCGGCGAGAGAGAGGCGGAGGCGGAGGCGGAGGCGCAGGCGGATAAGCCAACGATAAGGAGCCCACGGGTCGGAAGGTAGCAAAACCAATGGCGGACGTGGCTGGGTGGCGAACGACAATGCGCGCGAATTATCCCAGAGTGACTGGGTAGTTTTAAAGCCGGGAAGCCGACATTAACGCATTGATACCGCGTATTCTGGCCGAGGGTAGACCATTAATATTGCTTAGTTTACGGTGGCGAGGCCGCAACCGAGCGAGGGAGAACGAATCCGTCTCTTCCAGCGTTTCCGATTTACCGCGATACCGGGGCTCCGCGCTCGGAGTCTCTTCTCCCGAAGCGAAGAGGCCGCGGGAGGCGCGCGGCCGCTCTGTCCTCCTCGCTTCTCGAGATCCTCGCCGGCGAGCGGAGAGGGCGGAGAGGGCGGAGAGAGCGGAGAGAGCGGGACGAGATAGGCGAGGGGATGGAGGGCACCGCGAGACAAACGACCGAGGCAACTGGAACGCGGAAAGACTGCCTCGTCGGAGCTCCGTTTCGGCGGAAGGGGCGCGAGACCGGATCAACGGGAACAAATCGTCGGGATTACAAGGAAAACGGGAAACGTCGCGGAGCGGAAGGACGGGAAAGACGGGGGGAGGACGGGAAGAACGGGAGGGAGCGAGAGGGAATCGGCGAGCGGAAACCACGGGAAGAAGGAGAGAGCGAGACGAGACAAGACCAGACGGGAGCCGTGCTGCGTGAGCTTGTAAAATCAAAAGGACAAACAATTAATAACCCCGCTACCGACGATTAATCAGAATTTAACTCGCAGTTAAATACTCCGAAGCTCGCGGGGTCGAGCGGTCGGCGGGTCGGCGGGTCGGCGGGTCGGCGAGGAGCAGGGACGAAGCGTATCCAGCCACCGCGTCGGAAGGGACGATCGAGGGAACGGTGCACGCAGAATAAACAAAGGTTTACATCAGTGTCAGTCGCAACAAGTCCGAATTCGTCTAGGGTTCTCGCCATGAATATTCACGGTGCTCGTTCGTCCGTCCCTTCCAGCCTCCGCGCGATCCACGACTCGCTCCCGGCCTCCGCTTCTCCACCTCCGCCTCCTCCTCCTCCTCCTCCTCCACCACCACCTCCACCCCTTTCTCCATCCCTCGCAGCCCTACCGGCCGTTCTCCGCCGTTCCGCGACCATTTGCCACCCCCCTGCGATATCCATCGAGCGGCCACCGGTCAAAGGCTCAAATCACAATACGCGTTTGTCCGGTTGACGAAGTCGACTCGGTCGGGAGCCGCGAAAGCAAATAGAACCCCACGCGCGCACTCACGATACGCGAGGGAGAGAGGCAGAGAGAGAAAATGTGTGTGTGTGTGAGCAGTGGTCATCGGCTTTGAATTGGAAATTACGTTTTGGACGGTCGGTCCGGCGCCGATTTTCGCTCCCGCGTCAATGACTCCCCGCGACGAATTCGACGGCTTCTCGTTTCCCGCGGTACATCTCGGTACGTCTCGATAGTTCCGCCTCTCACGGGACAAGCTCGGAAACAGATACACTTCGACTTTCATGAAACTTTCCACAAATTGTTAATTAGACGTATCTAAGAAGATAGCTGGAATTCGTTGGGGAAAAGCTCGGAAAATGGCTGAAAGGCTCAACACCTGCGGGTTCGTGTCTCGAAAGCTTATTTTTCATGGAGTACCCTTGGAATTTGGTCGAAATTCGGACGGAGCTTTTAGTTTGAACGATCACGCGGCAGGAGACGGGCAGGAAAGGCAGGACAGACAGGCCCTCCCTTAAAGAGGGGCGTCCCTCGACATCTCCCTTAAAGTTGAAAACGGGCACAAAGGTGTCACGGGTATGTTCTTAGATGAGTCCAATCTAATAGATACTTGGGCAAAGTTTGAGAAAAATCCGAGTATATCGGCCTATCACGGGGTGTCCCTGGGACTGGCGAAGACGACAGCGAAGAAAGGAAGCGGGCGCCGACACCTTCGGCGCGGCGAAATCCCTCGATGGAGGGGCGCACGAGAAGGGCCTTGGAGAGACGCGAAACGCGGCAGAGCCGCGCGACCGAGCCTTTCGCGGCCAACCGAATGATTTAATCCCCGAATGATGGACGGGCCCGTCGCGACGATGATCCGCGTGCCGTGAAGTGACAAGTGGTTAGGATCACGGGGAAACCTCGGTGGCGGATGACGCGATTGCCCCGTTCCCGGCCCGGTGGTATCTAGCATCCGCCGAGGGTGGGCGAGGCTGGTCGAGGGTGGTCGAGGTCGGGCGTCGCGTCGCTCGCGGTTCCCGCTCGCTGGATTCGCGAACGAGAGAGCCGGAAGAGGGAAAGGGAAGAAGAGAGGAGGGTGCCGACTCGCACCGTACAAATCATGTCGGCATTACGGCGTCAGGCCCGGACTCAACCTGTCGCGCGCGACCGGAAACTCGATGCCGACGGTAATGCTGATTTATCGGAAGTGCAACGCCCGTGAGACCGGCCGACCGAGCTATCGAGCTACGAGATACCGAGCTACCGATCCCCCAAAACGACCCCCTCTACCTTTCCGACAAACCGTGTCCTACGATCCTACGCTTTTCGTATCTGCCCCCCAAACACAGACTTTTTTCCCCGCCCGATGAACGCTCGACTCGCAACTCTCAAATATTTTCACTGTGCGCTACCGACGGGGAGGCCAGTGGCCAACCCGAGCAACCGATCAACGGAAGACGAGCACGCGTCACCGTGGCGCTCGGCGAGGTGTCGTTAAATACGCTCTTTCACCTACCTTTCGAGATGTTTCACGATATCTTCGTAGGCAGCTCGGCAGTTCTCCCAAACCGTCCCGGACCTGTGAATCAGAAAGAAAAACGGCACTTGAAACACGACGGTACATCGCAAGGTTAGTTCCACGCAACGCTCGAAGGAGAGTTCGAGGAGCTACGACGGAACGGGTCGACGACGCCGCTCACGACGACCCTGAAGACGACGCTGACGACGACGCTGACGACGAGTGTGACGAAGATGAGAATGAAGAGAAAGAAGACAGAGAAGAGAAAGAAGAGAAGAGGGAAAACGAGACAGGAGAAGAAGACGAAGAAGAAGTAGAAGACGGGGAAATTGAAGGGAGGCGACTCGATAAACGAATCGGTTAATTAGAAGCCTGCCACTGGAATCCTCCTCGAAAATGGATAACGGGACACGGTCGATCAAGGGCGGCCCTCGTCTCGCCTCTTCTCGTCTTTCGGTCGGTTCGAGTTCGTTTCCGACCCAAGTCCGAGCAAAGACGCTTTGAAGTCGTTGATTAAAAAAGACGTCGGTGCACCCAGAGTCGAGCCAATTTGCCTCATTGGCCGTCGAAATGTTATCGGGAGAGGAGCCCGAAAGCGAGAGGGCGAGGAATTTCGAGCGGGACCGCTCCCGAAGGGGCGATTCCACGTGGCCGAAATCACCGAGCGAAGATCGCCGAGGAAAATCGGCGAAGATCGAGAATAACGCGACGCACGATCGCGACGGTGCGGTGAAACCGAAGGGGCAGCTAGGGCAAGGGTGGTGGCGACGGTGGCGACGGTGGCGACGGTGGCGACGGTGGCGACGATCGCACGGTAGGATGGGGTTGCGTCGAATTAATCATATTCCGCTGTTTGTCGTACCACCCCCAGACGTAATCCGTCTTACCTTCCGATCTCTCTCGCTCTTCCGTCACGATAGATTTGCATTTTAATTAAAAGCAAAGCGCTGAAATCATAATGCGGAACGTGCGCCAACGAAGGTGCCGACGACAACGGCAACGGCAACGGCAACGACGAAGAAGGTGACGGCGACGGCGACGGCGACGGCGGCATTAGCGATCGACACCCTTCGTCGACTCGCCGCCACCGTCGCAAGACCGACCAACCGCCTGGAAAATTGCGAACAAACCGTCGATATCGCGATAATTCGCCAATTTTTCTCTCCCGATGCCCAAAAGGACCTTGGAAGCGTCGAGAAAGCGTTGGCACGGCAAAGAAGGCTCAACGGTGCTGGCGCAAAGTTGGAGGGGGAGGAATGGGTGAAGAAACTAATCGCAGGGGGTAGATGTAACAGAAAATTGAGGAGAATCACCGTATCCGCCGAAAGCCCCGTCGTGGCAGCGAGACTCTCCTTCGCGAGTTCGGGGGCGACGGCAGCTGGGAGGACAGGGAGGATAGGATAGAGAGAGAGGGGTGGAGAGATCTTCCGAGAGGGGCATCTATTAGAAAGGCGTTAACAAATGCGGAGATTAGCCTCGCGTCTACCCCTTGCCAGGCCTCGAAGGAGAATCGGCCTCCACGGTTGGCGCGCGCTCCCCTCGATTCCCAAACTCTCCGTCCTCGGCCTTCTCGAGAGGGATTCTCGAGAGGCATTCGCCGGTGCGAAATAATGCGACTAGCGCGTCTCGAAACCGCAACGATCCGCGAGATCGGCCGATTCGCGCGATTATCCATCGGTGGGTCGCGAGAAGGAATCGAGGCAGGAGGCAGAAGGCAGAAGGCACGAGGCACGATGCCGCGAGGAGAGGCGCGAGAAGAAGCGCGAGAAGAAGCGCGAGAAGAAGCGCGAATCGAGCGTAGGAATCTCTCCCCGGGACGTCGACACGCGAGAAAAACGAGGGGCCGGCGTGGACAGGATCGACGGTGAACGCCGGCCGGCGTCAAACGGGTATCGGGAGAGGTCGAGCGAGGTCGACCGGGGTCGAGGCTGCTCGCGCTCGTAACACGATCCGAACAAACGAGGAAGGAAGAAAACGAGGAGGTGATCGAGCCAACCTAGAAGGCGGCCTCGCGGAAGTCCGCTCGATTCCTCGATGGCTCGTCGTCGTCGTCGTCGGCTTCTCGGGCTTTCGTCCGCTCGTCCTCTCGCCCTCTCGTGCTCTCGGCCGCCCGTGAGCTCAAACCTCGCCACGAGAGACGATCGCCCCGTTCGCGGAACAGAGACGGTGCCGAGCCAGAGACGATGGAAACAGCGAATGAAGAAAGCAAGAAAGAAAGAAAGAAAAGGCAGGTCGAACCGAGTCGAGACCCCTCGGATTTCCACGGCTTCGCCGTCTCTTCAAATCCTCTTAAAGTTGTATTCTTTTGGCCTCGTCGGGCCTTCGTCCCTGTCCTAAGGCGCAGCAACGGGAGACGGCGCGCGCCGACCGCGGAAAAGACTCAGAGGAGCGGATCGAGTTTCCTCCTTTCGGCCCGGCCGCGGCTCACGGTTCTCCCAGACTCGGGGGGGCCGGTTCGACCAAGGCGGAAGAACGAGAAAACGAGAGAACGCGAAAGAGTGAGAAAGGGAGAAAGAAAGGGTGAAAGAAGGAGCGTCTTACCTCGCGAGAGCCTCCATATTGGTCATGTTCGGGTTGACTTTGAGGCCCTGCTCGGCGCGCGCCTGAGCTTGCGCCTGCAGGTGATGCGGCAAACTGGCGGGAGAGAGAATGGCGGTGTGACCCGCGCCCGGATGTCCACCCAGTTGCATGAACTGCATATGACTGAGATGAGTGGGCGGGTGATTGTAGCCGTTGGCAAGAAGCGGCGATTTTTCCATCCTCGGGACGTCTGCGAAGCAAAAGAAAAAGGTCGGTTCGATCGAGCGATTTTCCAGTCGCGAAGAGGCGCTAAGCTCGATAGGTCGTGGTCGAGGGGTCCACGGGTCCGGGGCCCGAGGGCTCGAGGGCGCGGTGGCCGGAGAGCGCGCCCCGACGATTACACTCGGCCGTACCATTTTTGAATCGGAGTCGCGCGAAGACGAATCGTCCGGCGGGGCGCTATTGCCAGAAAGGATCGGTCGAATCGGCTACGAGGGACCGAGGAGGGCCCGAGCGGGAGAGGGAGCGAGAGAGACGACGGGGGTTGCGAGGGATCGCGAGGGGGCACGAGGAAGGGACGCGAAATGAGCGGTGCCTATTCATTACAAATTATCTAAATGGCAGTGATTTCGGCGGACCGGCTGGCCGTTTGACGAGTAAGTGGCGGGTTTGCCGGACAGTGATCGTCGGCCTCGCGGGCCTCGCGTCGGCCTCCTCGTCCTCGGACTCTTCCCTCTCCGATCCGTCGATCGTTTGACAACCACTGCGGGACCCGGCCCATGACCGGCCCTAAAATTGGACTTATTACAACTTATAGAGCGCGATTTGAACGCTCCGCTCAATAACATACATTATCTCCGATCCATATGATTTAATGAAATCCCTCTAAACTCTCCACTTAGCCTCGGTACCTTCTCGCGCGCGGTATTCTCTCTCGCGTACGCGCTCGGCCGCGAATCACGGATCGGTACGCCGCGACGTGGACCGACCAACGGCACCGGGGCACCGACGATCCTCCGTCGGCCCCGTCCGGCGAGATCGACCAGCGAGCCCACCGATCGACCGGCCAACGGACCAACGGCGAGGGGCGAGAGGCCGTCCTTCTCGTTGCACCCCGGAGAGGCCCCGATTCGGGCCGCGAACGGAGGATGGATCGCGAGTTCCGAAGGATCGCTCGTCGGACGGAGGTTCGATCGGGCCCCGTCCTCCGCTCCTCTCGCTCCTCTCGCTCCTCGTCGCCCCAAAGTCTCCGCTCTCCCCTCTTTCATCTCCGAGCTTCCCTCTTCGGTGGGAAGAAACGGCTTCGGAGAAAAACGCGAGCCGAGAGGAGACGGAGCCTCGAGGCGATGCGCCCGGTTTCGATCGAGCCCGGCTCGTCGCGAGGGGCCCCGAGCCAAATGCGAGAGACGATAAAACACAATTTGAGCTAAAGACCGCGCTCCTATAACGTCTCGGCCCTGCCCCCGCGCGCCCCTACGCCGCCACCTCGGCTCTCTCTTCTTCTCCTTCTATCCCCGTTCCTCCTTCCCTTCCTCCCTTCCTCCCTTCCTCCCTTCCTCCCTTCCACCCTTCTTCCCTCTTTCTCCCTTTCTCTTTCTCGCTGATGAGGTGACAACCCATAATTATACGGACCGCTTTCTGTCTGGCTTGACTGCAGTGGCATGCAGAGAAGAGAAGCCTCCATCATCCTTCTCGTCCTTTTCCCTTCTTCGCCCTCCGCCGCCCACCGCGTTCCTCCTCGTTTGCCGTTCTATCCCCTCGTCTCTCTTCTCTCTTCCATCTTCTTGCCTCCCTCCTTCCTCCTCCGCGATCCCTCTAGACCGCGCGCGTCTTTATCTCCCGCTTTTTCACCTTTGCTCTTCCTCCCTTCGCGTGAATCCGTCTCCCTTCCTCCCCGACGTGCCACCTCTCCGGCGAGCCGCGCTCGCGGGTACCAAAGTCCGACTTTCTTGCCGCTCGGTAACGACGCGCGGCAGTTTCCCTTCTTCCCTTGCAACTGAGCAGCCGCTGCCGCAGCCGCAGCCGCAGCCGCAGCCGCAGCCACAGCCGCAGAGGCAAAATCGGAAACGGCCGAGAGGAGAGGGTCGACCGGGTTGGGTCTCGCCTCCACCCTCGCGCCCAGTCCCGTGCCTGTAGGAGAAACACGGGTTCGCTACTTCTTTTCTGGTGTTAATTACAAAACGCGAGAATAAATTGCCGAGCTAAACGAGTGTCCGGATCGTCTCTCCTCGGCCTCTCTCGGTCCCCTCGCGGCCTCCTCGCGGTGCCCTCGTGATTCCCCGTTGATCCCCTCGTTTCTCCCGTGGCTCGCTTCGCTCCGACCGGTCAACGTCAAGAGAGAAGAAGGGAATACGAGGAATTTTTCGCGCAATCGCCGCATCCTTGCAATTCGACGCGCCTCTCGAGCACACACGAATCTCACCGAAGAGCCGGTCGATCTCTTTGCCGAGGCTCGAGCGTCCTCGCGATCCTTTTTCCCCCGAGTCGATCGATCGGTCGGCCGAGCCAGACCGACCGATCGAAACTCGAGGACAGCGAGAACGGCGAGAACGGCGAGGGCGACGAGGCCGCGAGGGCGCGGAGGCGCGGAGGCTCTGGGCAAACGGCGGCCCATCTTCTATCTAGGCACGCGTTATTTGCGCTTAGGTACGTATATGTTTACCCTCGACACCGACTCCCTCGAAACCCTTGGATTTAACCCTCGAACACCGACCCTCCGGCCACGGCCGATGACATCGCGCGGCCCTTTGAGCGCCTTCTTCCTCCCTTCGAGCCCTCGCCCGCCCCCGCACCCCGTCGCGCCACTCTTTTTCTCCTCCACCGACGAGCTTCGCTCTCGCTCGAGCGTTCCGTTCCGTCGTTTCGCGTCGACTCTCGCGTTTCCGGCTTCCGGCCGATCGACGCTCACCGTCGCGGCGCTCCGCTTCGGCAGCCAACTCCGAAGAAGCGCGCCGCGCCGTTGTTCGTTCGGCGCGCACGTACCTCCTCTCCGACGTTCCGTCTCGGCTTGTATTGGTACGTAAACACGAGACGGGAAACACAGTTTCGCGCAGGAGGAATCCGGTTTTTCAAGTAATCGAGAGACCGAAGCGGCGAGCCGGGCTGGCTGGCGAGCAGCCGAGCAACCGGGCAGCCGGGCAACCGGGCAACCGGGCAACCGGCCACGACCGACCGACCGACCGGCCGGCCGGCCGAGCAGCGGACCGGACGAACGGACGAGCGGCCATCGAGCCAGCTCTTCGTGCGTCCAGCCTCGGAGGAACGAAGGAGAGAGAGCCGACGCGCGGCTGTGCCCCGGCCACGTTACGGCTCTGCCGTGCTCGTGGTACGAGACACGAGAAGCAAAGCACCCGGTACACCTATACTACGCCCCCTCTTCGCTGCTCCTTCCTTCCTTCCTTGCTTTCCTCCCTCACCACACCCATCGTCCTTAATCGCTCGCCGCTCAACCGGTATCGCCGAGTCGAGAGTATTGAGACGTGCCATACGTGCGTCGTTGTCTCGCGTGCCAGCGCAGTCACCACCGCCAAACATCGCGATACGTTTGGACCGTCTTCCCGCCCCGCTCTCCGCCTCCCATCCTCTTCCCCGTTTGCTCGTTTTTGCAAAACGTCGAAGGGACGAGGCCGCGGAGGAGTCTCGGTCTTCCGAATGCTTGGTCATTTTCCTCGTTCCCTCCGCGACGCTGCCTTCCGACTGCCCTGCTGCCTACCTACCACGCGTCGTCTCGCGAATGAGCAGTCCGGTATTTGTTCTTCCAGGGTCTCCTCGGATACGAGCATCATCCGAGAGCAGTAAACCTTTTGATATATAGTCGAAGGTTTTTAGAGTTCTGTCAGCCACGCCCACAATCAACCTCGGCATTATTTACACTCCTCGTGGTTTGTAGTCGTCCGTTTCCCTCTCCCTCTCGACCTCTTCCTTCCTTTGGCCCTCTTCGCCGTCCTCGCTCTCTTCCCTTTTTTCGTTCTGCCTAATCGGCTTCGTCCTCGCTCACCTTCTCCTTCGTCTTCGTTCGCATAGCGATAAACGCAAGGGTTCTCGACTCGCGACGCGGTCGTCCAAGCTTCGGCCGCGTCGCGGCTCGACGGATCGACGTTGCGCTCGATCGATCGATCTCGAAATCGGGGAGGAGCGGAGCCGTTCGTCGAAGTTAAGCGGTGGTGGTGGGTGCACGAGCGAGAACGGGATCGAGAGTGGGAGCAGGATCGGGAGCGAGTGCGGCCGCCTCGAAAAATCGACGTCGGGGCTAATCTCGAAGGTAAATCTTCCCCGCGGGCTAATCGAAGCCGAGGATCGAACCATCTGCCCCTGCGGCGGCTGGCCTGCGTTGCAATAGTCCGTTCGGACTATCGGCACGGTCGGCGATCCTTTCGCCCCGTTAGGGTCGATACTTTTCACGTGCTCGTAACATCGGTTAATCCTCTGCATAAACATTGTATTGTATTTCGTCGGGGATGCTCCCATTATATCATATTTTGTTATTAATATCTTCCGACTGGCTGGGTCCAGAAGCCGGGACGGGGCACTTTTGTGCAACGCCGAAGGTAAGACGGCTGGCGAGCCGTGCCGCGCCGTGCCGCACCGCGTCGTCCGTCGGTTCGAGGCTCCCTCGGCCCGAGGGAGAGCGGATCAACGGTTCAAGTGGCAGCCGGGCAGCCCGGAGAATCCTCGCGAGACGCAAACGCCGCTTATTCGTCGCGCGATCCTCGTCGCCCGGCGTTTTTCCCTCTTTCCGCGAAACAGGCAAGAAGGCAGGTATTTGATCGGCTCGAACGGCCGGAGGAAACGAACGATCGGGGGAGCGCGGAGTGTCGGCTCGTAGGTGGAAAACGAGCACCATCCGTGGTGTCGATTTTCATTTCCCTCGTTCTCTCTTCGTTGGACGGGCCGTCCACCGGAACCCCGCTGGCCGCGCCCTCGCTTCGAGGCTTTTTTTCATTAGTCCGCACTTCCGCGCGTTTGTTGGTCACGAGGACCCGAGGCCGGACGAATTATAAAAATACCCACGCATACGGACGCGCTCGCGTCCACGAGAACGGCCAGTTCGTGATTCGCGAGTTAATTGAGCGGCGCGGCACTCGTCGGCCGCTAACGAGTAAATTGTCGACTACCACCATCGACGACGCCGCCAACAACGCTCCCTCTACCCGCCGGAGTGGTCTGGAAATTAGTACAGATTTTTGAAGCAATTAGCCGCGGTTTTAACCGCAGGAAATTGCCGTCACTCGCCTAAAAAGCGTTCGTCACAATTCAACGATTCTCCTCGAATGCCGCGCTTCCGCGCCAGTTGTCCGCGACTCGTCGATACTTTCTCCGCTCCGGCGTTCGATCCGCGCCCCTCTCGCTCCACCTCTTCCCCTTTCCGCTCACCTCTCGATCGTTCGATCGACGGAAGTCTTGGTTCGCGCCGACCGAGGGTTCGACCTTGTCCAGTTTCGGCCACGGAGAGGAGAAACGTCGAAGCTGGATGAACCGCGGCCGCGGTTCGAGGGAAAAGCGCTCCATCCGATGGTCGCGGAGGGGCCGGGAAGAAGCGGCAGGACAGCCGACGGAGGAGTGGAGGCTTGTCGGGGCGCGAAAATGATTTCGGGACGGTCGGCGGCGGCGACGGCGGCAGCGGTGGCGGTGGCGGCGGCGGGATATCGACGATGCGTCGCCCGGTCCCTATTAAGCGGATTTTATTGGCACGCGAACCAGCCGCGCTGCTCGACCTACGACCGGCAACGGTTAATCAATGCTTTTACGAGCGTTCGTTCGCCGGTGCACCTTCCTCCCCTTCCTATCTACCGCGAGCGACGTTCGACCGAACCACGGCCACCGTTTCCGCCCGACCGACCCACCGAAAATCCTCCGGAGCCCGTCGTGGATCTCTTCGAGAGATTCGAGCCGATTTCCTTCCAATTCCCCCGCTTCGACGCGTTTTCTACGCAGACGACGGGCGAAGCGTGGACGAACGTTGCGCGAACGGTGCGCGAACGATGCGAGGGAAAGCGCGGGGTGGCACGAGAGGCAGCTTTCTCGGCGCGGAAAATTCGCTCTCGCGGGCGCGCACGAATGGGTAATTTATTTAGTTTCCGCATTAATATACGATTCGCTATGCATTAGATCGTACAATATAGATTGCGGCCGGCCAATTCGATTAATGATATTTCGGTAATCGATGCATTAAACAATTATCGGAGAACTCGCGAGCGCGCGTAGGTTGCTCGTCGGTAGTTATATTATTAGGAATCGATCGAGAAGCGATCGGGGATCGGAGATTCCCAGGGTGCCGCTGGCGCGGCACGCGTCGCTCGCTCTCCCCCCGGCTGTTTGCTTTTCTCATCGGTTTTCATTTCGTAGACGCAAGACGACGCAGATGCGTATCGGTTCGACCGGCACCGAGGTGAGCGCCGCGTTCGGCCTTATCGGAAACGGATCTCGCCGCTCGCGTTTATCAATCGGGTTACGGGGACGCGGCTACTTCGCATCGGCGGTGCTTCCGAAACTGAAAAAGAACTCTGCCTCCGCCCCGTTCAGGACGACCCCGACGACCTCGACGACCTCGACGGCCTCGATCGCCGCTCGCCGCTCACACTCGCAAAGGGGTTCGAATGGTAAAACAATAATACAATTACTATGCTCTCGTAATTAATTGCCAGCCGTTTCAACGTTTACCCCGACGAACGCGCGACTGCTCGCAGGTCGGAGGCTGCGGGCCGTTCGAGCTGGCTCTCGCGCTCGCTCCGGCGATAGCGCGGCATTAATTCATTAACGCTGCACCGTCCAACGTATTTGCCCGTAAAATTGAACGGCTGCCGTATTTGCGATTATTTGCGCGAGCAATTTTCGACGGACGATCGTCTGGCAACGAGCTGGAACCGTCCTCTTCCTCGCCGCTCCTCCGATCCAAGATTCTCCCGGCGGGGTGGACTCGGGTTAGAGGAGGGGTAGGCAGAAGGGAAGGTAGGACGGATGATAGAAGGGAAAGTAGAAGGGAAGGTAAAACGAAAGGCAGAAGGGAAGGTAGAAGGGAAGGCAGAAGGGAAGGCCGATGGGAAGGGGGCTGAAGGGCGGCGAGGTGGGAGGGAGCGACGGCAAACGGTGCTCGGGTGCGCGAAACGCGGATATATCAGGACCGATATTCCGACATCGGTAACCGCGACCACAGGCCGCAACACGACGGTGCAGTTGCAGTTAATTTGCTCACTCCAAGTGTGTTTGATTCCCCTAATTAATTGATCGGTAGGGTCACCGTGTCCCGGCGCGCACACGGATGCCGGTAATCAAGCGCGTGGCCCCGGCACCGGGGCCAAAGGTGGTCTCTCGCCGGTTCGATCGGGGTTCGGTCGCGGTTCGGTCGCGGTTCGGACGGCCGACCCGTCGCAACGGCTGTTCCGCCTCGAATCGAGACTTACCCAAGTGCCCGTTCTCGTAGTAGTCCCCGTTGTCCATCCTGTGCTTCTTGAGGGAGTGCTGGGGATGGTGGCCGGTCGCCGCCGCGGCGAGGTGGCTGGCTGCGAGGCTCAGACCCACTGAAGCCCTCTTCGGTGGTCTTCCCGGCCTGGAGCTGTACAGTGGTAGAGAGTTACTGCGGTTAGAGACACCCGTAATCGAGGTAACGTTTACCCCGATCGTCGTGCTTGCGACGCTCGTCGTAAGCGTTTCGTTCGTCTCGCGAGAATAGCCTGCCGTCGACGAGTCGTCCTCCTACTTTCGTCGATCTCGTCGACGACGACGACGACGACGACGACGACGAGAGGAGGCTACCGAGAGGATGCCCCTTTCGGCGACGCGTCGGTGGCTCTCTCGCGAGTCCGCGAATAATTGCGTCGCGTTCGGGCTCGATGCGAGAGCGAAGTCGATTTCAAGCTCGACAGCGAGGGAGACGGTGAGAGAGGGGAGAGGAGAGGAACGGAGAGTGGAAGAACAGAGCTACGCGTCACGCGGCTTGCAAATCTAATTTTTCGTCCCTTCGCCCCCGTTCTCTCTCGCCCACCCTCGTCGGAGAGCGGTTGGACGCTCTCGCGTGCTCTCGCTCTCCTCCCGCCTCCTTCTTCCATTCCTTTCGGCCGTTTGCTCGATCACGGTTAGCCCCGTTTGGCCCCGTTTGGCCCCGGTTGGCCCCGTCGACTCGTCTCGGTACGGCTCTCTTTTTCTCCGGCTTCTCTCACGCGCGAGATTTCTCCGGACGACTCTCGGACGGACGGTTTATGCGGCGTTGATCTCTTAAACCGCTTAGCTTCGGGTTACACCGAAAACAAGAACGCTCTCTCGAACGCTTAGGCCCGCATAATGCGCGCTTGTTTGCTCACGACTCTGCCGGCGAAATAAGAAAATCGCATGGCGCAAAACGGTGAGACGACGAGACGGTAAGACGATGAAACGGGTGAGACGTCCGCGCGATACTGGTCGAGTCTCTTCTTCCAAAAGGCTCTCCCTGCCCGATACGCACCCCACCCCCCCCCCCCCCTTCCGCCCAACTCCGATTCAACTCCCGCGTCTCCTCGTGGAGAAAATCGATGTTGCTCTCGTTTCGCGTCTTCGACTCGAATTAATCGCGTCTGCGATTCGCGATTATCGCGCCAGGTGCTTCGCCGCGATTCGATCCTTCCCCGCCTTAATGACCGCCGCGCCGCCGTTCCCCCTCGAAGGAGGCGGAGGAGACGGGAGCACGGAAGCAAGAATCGAATCGTCCGGCCGCAAAAAACGGACAAAGGATACGAGCGAGCGCGAGAAAGGCTACGAAAATTTGGCGGGAAAATAACTACAAACGAATGTCCGACTACCCCGTTTCCTCCGCACGCGCGAAACACCTGTACCGCGCGCGGTTCTGCCTACGTAGAGACGGCTGCAAAGGAGCGAGAGGTTGAGGAGGAGAAAGAGGGAGAGAAGAGGGAGGTTAGATCGAAAGAGATGTCATTCGCGAGGAAACGTCGAGGTGGCGGCGAGGAGGCAGCGAGGAGGCGGCGCGGAGGCGACGAGGAAGCGAGCGACCATAAATTGTCAATTTCGAAGTCAATTTGCCCGGGCTTACCAATCGGCTGCCGGTTAATTTCAAGGTGAATTGTGTCCAATATGGGTATATTATTAATGGCCCGCCGAGGGATAGGGTGCACTTCCAACGGAGGGTTGCAACCCCGTTTTCGCGCACTGGCCAAATCTATCGCTCGGGGCTGCCGATACCGTTGCTCTCGTATTCGGCATTCCGGATTAAATGCTCTCTGACGTGGCGCTTTGGAGGATGGGGTCGCGGCCGCGTAGATCAGCTCGACCGTGCCGACCGCGCAGACTGTGCAGACCGCAACGACGACGCGAACCTCGTCGCGGATCTCGCCGCGGATCTCGTCCCGGATATCGCCCCCTCTTTCCGTCCTTCCTTTCCGCTTCCGGATCTTCCAGAGCCCGGCTCGACGCAGCTCCGCCGTCGAAAATTCTCGAGCCCGATATCTCGGTATCGGGACGATCTCGGCGTTCGCGACAAAGGAACCACTGTGAGCGTGAAACGTCGCGCTATCTTTGAATTACGACGGCCAGGGCTTATCGCTGTATACGCGCCCGAAGACGCGCTACCGGAACCACCGTTCCGCGTTCGAGCGGCGCCTCTCCCCAATTACGGACCGCTCCAAACGACACAATTTTCAACCTCGACGACCGACGTTCTTCTTCTACCGACGACCGACGACCGGCCTCGTGCCATTCCCCTTCGACGATTAAAAAAACTATAAACCGCTCGACGCGACGCGGCCAGCATCGAACATAAACTCGTAAACCGATGTAACCGACGAAACGGCCGTTCGTGGCTAGCCTTCTAATTGTCAGCGTTTCGCCTTTACCCGTCTCTCGTCGCTAAACAATTATTTATCTCGTCGCGATCTCGTCGCCTTCTCGTCTCTCTCGTTTTTCTCCGCCCTTCCGGCTTTCCCAGGTTTTGCTTTTTTCAAAGTTCCGAGCATCCGTGAGAGAACAAAGGAGAGAGTCGGAGGAAGAATGTTGGAATGGGAAGGAGGCCGGGAGGGAGTAGGGGCGACCGGGAGAAGGAGAGAAAGGGAGATAGGGAGAAAGCGAGAAAGCGAGAAAGGGAGAGGGGAGGGACTCCCCCTGGTAAAGCGTCGTCGAGTGCAATTCCCGTCATAACAACGACTTCAATTTTCGTCAAAAGTCTTTCGACGTTATCGTTCTCGAGTCGCCCGACGTTCCTCGTCGTCGTAGACGTCATAGGCGTCACGGTAGCACCGTTCCCTTTCGCTCGGCAGGGTCGGTCGGTCCTTCGATTTCTCGCTTTATAAACTCGACGACCGAATGAAATCCACGATGGGGGCGGTATTTTCCAAATTATAAATTTTTACGAGGGTCTCGCGCAGCACGTTTCTCTCTTTTTCTCTATTATTTCCTTTCCAGCGAGAACACCCCGATATCCTCCCTCGCACCGTATCGCGCCGTATCGCGCGGCAATCCCGTCAGTCAGATTGGATTTGTCCGATTTCGCGCGCAGAGTGGAGAAGAACGAAAGGAGGGTCCGGAGCTACGAATGCTCTTCGGTCTCTCTCTCTCGCGCTCTCTCCCTCTCCCTCTCTCCTCCACCTTCTCGTCCTCCTCGTCCTCCTCGACCCCCTCCTCTCCCGCCAACCCCGGATATTATTTCTCCTGGCGCGTTCGTTTTCTCCCCCGTCGACGTTCGCTCTCTCTCTCTCCCTTCCAATCTCCCAAACGCTCCCGTTCGGGCCAACGAGAAAACGGCCAAAGACCACGCGATTCTTTCTATCCCTGTCTCGCGGTCTTCGTCGGTGCGGAATCGACGGTGAAGAAATAGTCAAGACCGAGCCAAGAGAGCGCGATGAACGGGACGAGAGGAAGCCGAGAGGAAGCGCAGAGGAGGCAGAGAGAAATCGGAGAGGAAACGGCGTTCCGCTCCCCTCGGCCGAGAGAGCATTTTCTAATAACCACGATGTAAAGTTGGGGTGCGTTACACAAAAGAAATCTTTTTTCCACGCGGGGGTCGAGACTTATCTCGGTAATATTGGATTAAAACTTATGCTTCTCTCGCGGTCGCAATACGTTATTTTTACTGCTCGTGGCTTTGCATAATGTTCGATGGGGTGAGTAGCGACTCCGACTCCGATTCTGCGCCCTCCTCTCTCTCCCTCTCTCTCCTTCTCTCCTCTGCGCCGAGTTTCTTCTCCGTCCGTTTTTCTTCTTCTCCCTCCCTTTCGCGCTTCTATCTCTGCCACCGATGCTGGTCGGCCGGACTTTGAGGCTAATTTCAATATCATCTACGCGACGCATCGGTGAAAGTTACGACTTTGCGGGACGAATTTCCGCTTTCGGTTCCGCCGATCGACGAGGTCGTCGTCGTCGTCGTCGTCGTTCCTCTCGCGGCGGCCCGCTCCACGAAGATCGAAGACGAGCAAAGGAGCAGAGGGAGAACGAAGGGCCCCCAGCTCCCAGCCGCATCGCGCGTAATACCCGATAATGCCTCTATTTGCACGCGGCAATCGCGACGCGGAGCTCGATCGAGGCGTTGCCGCGCGCGTTACACCCGCCTAATCCCGGCAATCTCGAGGACGTGGCCCAGTCTTCGGAACGCGTAATCCCGCCAATTTGGCTCGCGGATTATCCGAGAAAGACCGGGAGAACGAGAATTCGGGGACAGGGAGGCGCCGTGACGGGCCTACGATTCGACCGCGAGGAAAAGCCATCGGCGCACCGACTCCCCGGCTCCGCGTAATCTCGAAATCGCGTCGATTCGCTCGGTCCGTCGAGGCTTTTGGCCGAAACCTCTCGAATCGTGGCGGAGCAACGAACGCGGTCAATTACCGCGGTGCACCTGCCCCGCGTTTCCGTCCTTCGCTCCGCTACCGAACCGTCGGCCCACCGACTTACCGGCGCATCGGCCCACCGACCCAACGTCCGAACCGTTTGCTCGAAATTCGCGCATCGTCCCTCTCCCTTCGCGCTCTCTCTCTCTCTCTGTCTCTTGTCCTCGTGAGTACACGCGTCGCGCGCGTCGAGGAAATTCTCGTCTCGGAGCTTTGGTCCAAGGAGCCGCGGAACGCGGACGGTCGACGAGGAGAGGAGGGTGATCGGCAAGAGGAAGAGAGAGAGGAGGATAGAGAGAGTCGGTTTGCGGTTGACCCGTGCCACGCCGCGAGCGCGCTCCGATACCTCTGTGGTCGCGGCCTCGCCGACGGCGCACCGCAACGCCGAGGACGGACGGCGAAGGGCGAAGGGCGGACGGCGAACGGCCGGATCTTTCGGACGAGAGGGAAACGCGCGCCGTTGAAAGTCGGGTCCGGCGGCCCTCGCGTCGCCGCGGCTCGAACGGGCCGACCGACGAGCCGACCGACGGACGGAGGGCGAAGAGAGACGCTTTATCTCGATGGCAAAATCAAATCGGCTCTCGCGTGGAATTAGAGACGGCATTACGGGCTATCAGCGCGGACGCAACCATGGCTCGATGCAGCGCCCCATCGGAAGGTCGCTCGCCCGTGCCACTGGAGGGCGAGAACAATACGAGGCGAGGGTGAACGCGGGAGGGGCCCCGCGCATCCGACGATATTACCGAACCCTACGATACTTGCCAACAGACTCGGCTCCCCGCGAGAGCCGTCGACGTTCCCCGGCTCGACGCGGACGAACGGCGAGAGCGGCCCGGAGGCATCTCCCGCGAGGACTCGCTGCCTCTCACCCTCTCGCCCCGGCGCGCCGCGCACTTTTTGCTCCGTCGGGGTGCTCTCTCGCTTCCTTATAAACTAATTTCGACTCCCTCCGCTCGCTCTACCCGGGAGCCCGCCCGTCCCCCGCGCACCCCCGCCCACGCTGCCCCAACAATTCAATTCTCTCTTTCCACTTTCCATTTACCTATCCGTTTGTATCAACATTTACATTTAGATTTGAATAATGGAGAAAATAAAGAGGCTCGTCGTCGTTTTCGCGTCCGACGATTCCCGGCCGCCCCGCCGTTACATTTTTAAGCGCCCGCTTCCGAGCCGACGCGCGGCGCGTCACGACGGCGAAATTGCGAGCGAGAGATCCGAGCCTTCTTAAAGGGAGCCATCCCGAACGACGGCCGGCCGCGACGTTCCGCTCCTATCCGCGCTCATCGTTGGACGAAGCACGAGTCGACATTACTTCCGACGTTGTTGCTCGATAATTAACGTTGAATCGACGAAAGATGGAATCGCGATCTACAAGAGGGGAGAGACAGAGAGAGAGAGAGAGAGAGGAGAGAGATTCGGACAAGGCGAAGAAGCAACAGCGGACGTGCGAAACTTAGCCTCTCTCTCGCTTCTTCTTCGAGCGGCCGCGTTAATTCCATCCCATCCGATCCGCTACATACCTGCAAAAGAAGGAGAAGAAAAGCAGGTTAGATTCGGGCTCGATCGAACTCGGGGTCGGTTCATCGCGATCGCGATTCGCGATCCGCGGCTACCGGATACGAAATAACGGAGCGTGAGAAGTGGAAACGCGCCCAACGGACGGTCGTCCGACGGCGAAATTGAGCGCACGCACCGAGATAACTCGAGACAAAAGAAACAAAAGACGAAGAAAGAAGAAAGGGCGTTGATTTGTGGAACGGGTTCTTCCACATCGCCCTCTTTCGCTCTCTCTCTCTCTCGTTCTCTCTCCGCTGTGCTCGGGCGATTGTTGGAGCGCTCGGAGGCTCGACCGCTGGCCGATCGCTGAGACGGCCGACGGTGGCAGCGCGGGGCGCGGAAGAGTGGACAAATCGGGATAGCATTGGGCGCCACTAGGTATCGGATTCGCGATCTCCTTCTCGACGAGTCGAATTCCGTCTCTCTCGCTCCCCGTCGACGGTGCTCTCGAGGCTGGGGCGCGAGCGTCCTACGGGCCTCGGGGATTTATACGAGCAATATCGAGTCCGGATTAGCACGATCGGACGGACTCGAGTCATGCTCGTGGTCGATACCACGTGGCTATTAGTGTCAAAATAAAAATGTGGCCGCAATATATGGCGAGAACCGTAAGCCCTCTCTTATTGCCACGGTTGCGATGATAGAGAGACTCGGGCGCCTATTTCGTGAGCGCCCCGCGCCACCCGCCCCATGGACCGACCGTGCGAGAAACGCCGGAAAGAGAAGAGAGGCCAATACCGACCGACCAAATACACACGAGCGCGCACACCGAGAGAGACGCCCTCGGAGAGTTCGAGAAGAACGAGAGAGAACCGGCCCGCGGGTTACGAACCGATTACCGAGTACCCACCTACCTACCTACCTACCTACCTACCCATCCATCTACCTACCTACCTACCTACCTACCTACCTACCAACCTACCTACCTACCTACCTACCTACCTACCTACCTACCTATCTACCTTCCTATCCATCTACCCATCCGTCTATAATACTCGGTCCAAGTACGTAGGCAGCGCGATTTCGCGTCGGCGAATTTCTGGCAATCTCGAGCCGAACCGAGCCGAGCGGAGCCAAACGTCGACTCGGCTGCACGGTAAGGGCGAAAAAAAATTCGTCACCGTCGAGTCACCCCCGTGTCGTTTTTCTCCCAAATAAACTGACCAGGGATCAGGGGAGGAGACTGGCGTTCGGCACCGAAAGACCCCGAGTAGCAATAAAACGCCCTTCGTCGCGTCGACCCGTCGGACAGGGCGCGAGAACCAGGGCCATAAAACTTAGAAACAATTGTCTTTTATCGTTTTGTTGTTATTTAATTTTCTCCCGGAGCGGCCAGCGAGGGCCAATCGAGGCGACGAGATCCGACACCTCGGACCGAGCTCCTAAATAATTTACGAGCCTGTCCTCGCTCCTCCCTTCTCCCTTATCCCTTGTCCCTTGTCCCTTTCTCTCCTCTCCTCGCCCATCCTGTCGTCCTCCTCGTGCTCCCTTTCCGCGATGCCGCGAGCTCCTTCTCTCCGCCGCGCCGATTCTCGCGATATTACCTCGTGCGGCCCGAATTCAAGAAATCTCTCTCTCTCTCTGTCTGTCTCTCTTATCCTCCGGCACGAACGACACGAAAAGTCGGAGCGAGGCAGAGCGAGGCAGAGCGAAGCGAAGCGCTCGCGGTCCCTCGCACCGCTACGCGTACGAGCTCTATTTTTATATCCGTTCGCGCAGGAAGTCGCTCCCGTAGGATGGGGGAACGTCGCGTACACGAGGTCCCCAATGAAAATAATTATTAGCGTTAAGTGGACGTCGTTAGTCGAGAGGAGACGGTTAGCCGTCGGTGACGGAACGACGGCGGTCAGGTCGAATCACGCGGCCACGATCGGCTTGGACGCGCGAATTTGCTCCTCCGACAGAGGATGCGGATCCATTGGCCGGACGACTAGATTTCATTGCGTAATGCTACCTACGAACCCGCGCATCCGACCCCGCGACCTCGTCCTCTCGCCTCCTCCATCTCGCTCGGCCGTAGCTCGTGGCAGAAGTAGCCGTTTGCCGGGGGGGAAAAACCTCGAAGATCGATCGACGCGAAAGTTGCTGGGAATCCGTGGATCGCCGCGAGCCCGATCGATCGACAATTTCCAAAGGGGCCAACGGCTTTCGCCCTTCGCCGACCCGACGATCCGGCTTGTCTCCTCGTCGACGACCGTCGACGCAGCCACGGTTCGTCGCGGTCCCCCGGGGGGATCGCGTCGACACCGTCCTCGTCGAGGCGAGACTCGCGCGCGGTTATCGTTCCACGAACGCGATACTCACGGATCGTGCCGTTAGCACGCGCCTTCGCGTTCGCTCTCGAGACTCGAGACCGATTCCCCTCCGCGCTCGCTTCCTCCTTATCGTTCCTCGATGCTCGCCCGACGAGGTACGCTCCTTCAAAGATACATACCTCCATCGCGCCTCAACGACGCTCCGAGGGTATTCCCCGGTCGACTCGCTTCCTCGGCTGCCTCTCCAAGAGCGTGGCGGAAATCTCGTCCGGAAGCGCAGGAGAGGTGACACCTGCGCCTCGAGAGGGAACGCGAGGGGCGCGGAGGTCTATTTGAGCGGAAACGGTCGGGATATCGCGCAGGGCTCCCACCATTGTGAGATGGCTTTGTAGTCTGGTATGCACGCGCGCGACCGCTCGCCTACACCTTGCGCTCGAGTCGCACGCCCGGCTCTCGCGGACCGCGATCTCCCTCGCTCCTTCTCTCTCTCTCTCTCTCTCTCTGTCTCTCCCCCCGTCGCTCTCCTCCTCTCCTTCGCGGCGATGGCTATGCAAACGAGCCACTCGATTCGCCTCGGAGCGAGCATCCTCCGAGCGATCCCACTCGGCATATTTTCGTCGACGGAGACCGCGAGCGGTCGAGAGCGGCGAGACTCGCGTCTCGGTCTTCCGCTCTCTGCCGGCTCGGCTCCTGCTCGGTGTCTGCTTTTCGTCGGCAGGAGACGCGGGGCGGCGCGGGTCGCGACTCTTCGGCGATCGACGCAAAGAGGCAGACGGCCCTCGAGAGCGAAGCCGCCCTTTGGAGAGGACGCGGCCACTCGGCGACGATAGCGGCTTCCCTTTGCCGCGATCCGTGCGGTCCTTCGTCTCACGGAGGACCGCTCCGGGAGAAGGCGAAGGAGCCACGGGCCTAGGAGCCGGAGGACGAGGGGTCGTCGGCGAGGTCGCGGGAGAAACGAGAGCAGATTCTCGAGCGGACGCGCCGCATGAGAACGATTTCGCGCGATACCGACGGCTCTTTGTAAAAAAAAAACTTACGCGGGGTAATTTTTCCACGGTAAAAAATTCATCGCGGCCGTTATCTCCCTCGCAGCATCGAGCCGCAGGTAATTCCGTATCATTCTTTCGACCGATGTAATTATCCTCGACACGCGGTACCGTACGCCGCATTCGTTATGCGCATGCGTTTATACGCGTCGGACGGCGAAACGCGTCGCATCGTTGCGCTCGGCCGACGCGTGGATGCGTGGACGCGCGGATACGCGAACGCGTACCTTCGTAGGCTCCTGGACTCGTAGGCGCGTGGACGAGCCCCGAGAGAAGGAGAGAGAGAGAGAGAGACCGCTCGTCGGTTCCAGGAGCTTGTTCCGTCTCGTCACGCTCGACGAGGCCGCCGCGACACGGGAACGGAATACGGAGTACGGAAAACCTCTCGGAAGCATCGCGCGTCCCGTGTAGATGAAACGCGAGCACGCCGCGCGACAACGGACGCCGTTCTTTCCGGCTTGTAACGCTCGAGGAGAGCGAGGGAGGGAGACGAAACAGAGACGACCGAGACGGTCGAGAGGACGAGAGCGGATAAGAATCGGTATTAACGGCATCGAGCTCGTAACGTCGAAATTACAGACGGCAATCGCAGCGACGTAAATTCCCGATGAACGTACATCCATTTACGGCAGATACGGGGATACGCGCGCCTCGGAGAGCTTCTCCGGAGCTATAGCAGTCCCGAGAGTATTAGGCGCCTCTTCTCGGTCCTTCTCTCGCTCGGGCACGAGCCTCCGCTCTCACGGAGAAAGGAGCTTCCAAGATCCTCGCGAAAGGACTTAATCAACGGTCCGAGTGTTTATGATTTTTGTTATTGGTGTCGTATCTCGGGGTAGCTTTCCCGGATTTCGCGCTCCCTTCGACTATCCACTCCCGTCTCATCCCCGTCTCCACCCCGTTTTCTCCCTGGCCCCTCCCCGGCCCGTCCGCGTCCTCGCCCCTTCCGCCCTCCCGCTTTATTTCGCCTTCGTCGACGAGCCGTCCGTTTCGCGTAACTGCCGGCTCGGATAAAGCCTGAAATTTAGGGGGAGACGAAAACTACTCGGACCGGTGGTCGGCAAAGAGTGGCGAAGAGTGGCGAAAAGTGGCGAAGAGGGGTTAACAGCGGGGAAGAGTGGCGGGGCTTTGGCGTCCTTCGGACGACTCGACTCCCATTCGACCGCGACTACTTTTCCAGGCTCCTCGAAAAGGTCAAACGGCCAAAGGGCTCCGCTCGCTCCTCGACAAGGTATACCGAATCGAGCGGCTCGAGCGGCTCGAGCGGGCGGAAGTTTCGTCAGGGTGCCGAGTCGAAGAAACGGAAAGACAATCGCGTGCACACGAGCGTGCGTGCATGCGTTCGTGCGTCCATGCGTGCGTGCGGGCGTGCGGTCGTGCGTGCGGCGAAGCAGTCTACGCTGCCTCTTCGACTCCCGTCGAGGGACTCCTATCGAAGAATATCGTAATCTCCTAGACGCTTGCGTAATTCCCGCGTCTCCGCGTCCATCGGGAAGAAGCTCGGGACGACGTTCCTCGAACGGAGAATCGACCTAGGACGTCCCGCGGTCGCTCGCGCACGATTCGCGGCCTCGCCTCGGGAACGAGCGGGGTCACGAGGGGGCGGGACGGGCCGGGAGGGGAAGAGAGGGGCAGAGAGGGGCAGAGAGGGGCCGCGAGAGGGCAAGAGGGTTGCACCGTTGCCGCGCGGCCTGACTGACAAGCTGACTTATGCAAATACAGCCTCGCTCCGCTCGGCAATCTGATCGTGCGGACGTAGAAACGTAGGTACGTAGGTACGTAGGAACGCTCGTAGCGGCGAACGTGACGGAGGTATTCGCGCGCATCCGTACTCGGAAGAGGTTTGTTTCACGATGGGATTTAAATTGACCGGTGGTCGAGCCGGTTTGGAGAGACGGGAACGCGACCGCGTTACGCCAACGCGGACGACTTTATCGCAGGGCTCGCGTCCACCGAGCCGACTCTCCGACTCGCCCGCCCATCGATTCCTTCCTCGCGGAAGAGACGCGAGAGTCGCGGAAACACCGCGAACGGGCAGCTCCGCACCCTCTCGTGTCTCCGGCCCCGAACGTTCGCGCCGCGCGATCGCTCGACTGCTCGGCAATAAAAGCGAAAGTACGCGCGCTCGCCCGAGGCTCCGTGGCCGAGTCCACCGTGACGAGAGCGAGAGGAGCAGAGAGACAAGTCCGCCCGTCGGAGAAAGAGATGGAGGGAGATCGCGAGAGAGCGGGGAAGAGCGGGCGCTCTATCCGTCGGATCTGCGGTCGTGTTCGCGCTCGTGCCGAACGCCAGGGCACTCTTTCGCGATAATAATTGCTCCTCGATGTTCGAGGGAACGCGACGCGGAAAGCCGCAAGTAGGTGGTGTCCGAGGCGGTCTCGCCTCCCGTGAGGTCTCCACGAAAGTCGAGGGCCACGGGAGAGAGGGACGGCTGCGAAAACTCGTCGGTCATTTTCCCCTCGTTGCCCGACGCACGGTGGAACGACGATCGACGATCCAGCTGGGAAAATGTAATAACTCGATAGCCATTCGTTTTAGAGGAAAATGTTCTATACAAACGTTTCATGCTATCGCGGAGAGAATACAAGTGCAATATTTACCGAGGGTTTCACTTATCTATTTATATATAAACACCTATTTCGTATATGTATTTCACTCTTTGCCCGACGTTCTGTATGCCTCCTTCATGATTTTCATCCTACGGAAGAAATGAGGAAACTCCCGTACAAGTCATTCTCTTGCTGGACTTTGCGTCGTAAAGATATTTAATAGGAAAGAGCGCGTTGGAGCCCTGCTACTGCTACGTAGGGTAGAAAATGGAACGTGAAACGATGTAGCCGAAATGTTAAAGCAAAGAATCAATTGCTATTCCTGCCATCGGTGGCAGCAAACCTTTTTAAATGGAGATAAAATGATTGAAAATGATTATCCATCTCGTTCGACTGTGCGACGATCGGTTTGATCGGACAGGCACCGAGACGGCCGCTGTCGCCGGGACAAGTTTTGGAGATGGAGGAAGAAGGGTTCCGTTCGGCGAGCTCCCAACGACGCGCAACCGTCGGCTTCTTCGCGCCGGACTCTCGATGAATCTCGAGTTAACTAACGCGACGGTGCGGCGAGTAATTAATCGAAGGATCCACCACCTCCTGGACGGTGTCCGCGCGGCGCTCCAAGAGGCAGACGGAGGGTACGAAGGACGCTCGTTTCCGTTGGTCACCTCCGGCTAATCATAGACCACGAATCTCGGTCCCCTTGCTACTCGACTCCTCTTTCCACGAGAGAGGAGAGGCCGCTATGGCTATTTCGACCCGTGTCCCGCGTACAAGGGTGTCTGATTGTAATTACTTTACTCAAGTGCGGTGATTAAACTTCTCCGGTAGCCCGCGTCCGACGATCCCCTACACACCCAAAGTCTCCGGATAATCCTAGGCTCGTTCGTCTCTCCTCTTTTCACCTCGAAAGACGAACCCGTCGCCCTCGTCCTCTCGTCCTCTCGTCCTATCGCCCCCGCCACCTCTCGGCCATCCACTCGCTGGATTCGGACGGGAGTCGCCCGATCCGCCCTCCGGGACGCCATCCCCGTGCCGTCGCGACGCGTCCCGACGCGTCCCGACGAGTCGTCCCGCGAGAGACGACACGGACCGATCGCTCCAGGCCACTCAATTTTCCGGCCTGACAAAAAATTACCTCTCGGCGCCTCCGACTCGCCACCCTCTCGCTCCGCGTCCTCGATTCCGATTCGCATTCTGCCCTCTGCCCTCTGCCTCCGACGACGCGTTGGCCAATAAACCGGCATCGGGACGAGCCGAGGGACTGCGAGGGAAGAGAGAATGAGAAAGAGAAAGAGGAACAGAGTGCTCGCCGCCTCCACCCTCGAGAATTTTCATCGGGCGCGTAACGCTCTGACAGCTTATTCGAGCGGTCTGCCCACCTCCCGAACTGCCAACTGCCAAATGCCACCGCGCATCGAATACGAACAATCGCTCTGTCGAGATTGGAAAAGGCTCCGCGCGTCCGCGCGAATCCTGTCGGAATACCGGATTAACGCGCCCTCGTTATTCCCTCGGTCGCCGATCAAAATTGAGCGATCGAACGCGACGAAATCGCGAGCGGCTTCTCCACGGTGGACGGAATTTCGATTCCTCGAGGTCTCCTTTGCCGAGCGACCGAGCGGGGCACCTAGCGGGGCACCGAGGACGCCCCCGCGCTCCGGCGCGGCAGGGCGGTAGGGCGATAGGGCGCGCGGGGAGAGGCTCCCGACGCGCGAGAGGCCAAACGCGGGAATTCGCAGGTAGAGGTTAACGAAAGCGGAGCAGGTGCGATTACGCCAAAGCGTGCGCATGCAACGCCCGAAATGTCACTCCCTCCGTGGCTCGGTGCAAACGGAGCAGCGGGAGTCAACCAGCCTTAACGACTGGACACGAACCGACTCACGGGCTCACGCACGTTCGCACGCACGTTCGCCCGCACGCGGCAACGCACGCGGCACCGCCCGCACCCCCGTACGACGGCACGCAACTACCGACCGACCAACGTCCCGGCGAACAAATTGCAGCGTGTCCGAGCCTCGCGTCCGCTGTCGTCGCTCGATTCTCCACGTCGGTTTAAAGTCAATCGCGCCGCCTCGCCTCGCCTCGCCTCGTCTCGTCTCGTTTCGGGAGCCTCTTCGGTCTCCTGTCGGAGGGAGGTGGACTCCAAGTCCGACGACCGTCGCGATATGCCGGCAGCCGGAAATGGAAAGTCGGGAATTGGGTGGGAATGGCAAAGGGTGGGAATGGCAAAGTGTGGAAAGCGGAAAGTGGAAAATGGAACGGCAATAGGTTTGGCTTGGAAAAGTTAATAACGCTCGAGATAGAGGCCGCAAACATAATATGGTCGCTCACGAGGCGACTGGGAGGATATTATTCGGAGCAATCGTAAAAAGAAGCCGATGCGAAAGTCCAGGTGTGTACAACGGTCGTCCTACGCGCGAGCGTACACGGAGGGGAGCTTATCGTCCGTTATTATTCGACTCGGATCAATCGACGTAACGAACGAAACTAGAGCAAACACGGCCAAGCAGGCCTTATCTCGTCCATTGATCGGCCCGCCCGAGGCGTTGAATTACGAGGCGAAACTCAAAGACGGCTCTGCATTGGCAAGAAATACAAGTATTTGCGTGCGTCCGTGCGCGTAGGTATTCTGTTCTCGGTAGGCTCGAATCTCCTTCACCGGAGAAACGGGCCGAGATCGGAGCCGTGGCTCGCTCCACCGTCGGATCGTTTCGCCGGCGATCGTCGCCGGTGGCGGCGGCGGGGAAGGGGACAGAGTCGAGCAGTTTATTGTTTCAAGGGACGCGGGAACGTCCCAGTTCCACGCTCCCCGCTAGGTGTTAAATTAATACCGAGAGCGTTAAACGCCTCGTGCGAAACGGTCAGGTGCTCGACGCCAACGGCGCGATGAGCGACGCTCGTCGCTGCGACCCAAGGGCTGCCCCGGCCTGGCCGCGGAATCGTTCGGCTCTCTCGACTCCCCGATGAATTTCGTGATTGGGCGATTTCGTTGGAGGCGCCGCGACTCGCGCGTTCTCCCTTCGCGTCCAAGTTCCTCGGTTCCGAGTTGCGCCTCTATCGAGCTGCTCGCGTCTGTCGCGTCGAACTTTCACGTCCAACCTCCGTCTCCTTCCCTCTTTCTCTCTTTCCCTGGGCCGCCCTCCGTCTTGATCTCTCTCCTAACCTCTGTCCTGATCTCTCTGTCTCTCGGTCTCCCGATCTCCGCTCGGCCGGGCGGAAACCTCCGTTCTCTCGCACGAGCGAGCCACGCGCGCGCCGACGCGCCGCGCCGCGCCGCGCCGTGCCGTGCCGGTACATTATTAATCGCTGTTACGAAGCTGTTCGGCGCATCGAGTACCGTTGATTAATCGGCGGCACGCTCGAGATTTTAATTAATCCCCGAGAGAGAGGGGGAGTGCCGCGATCGGTAGGCCACCGCTTCGGGGGGAGCGGGCACCGCGGCGAACCTAGACTCTCCGATCCAAGAAATTACTTTGGCCCCGCGACGCGGCACCGTCGAGCGGCGAACCGAGAGGCGAACCGAGAGGCGAAACGAGAGGCAAACGCGACGGAAAACCCCTCGATTCGCCGAGCGACTCGAGACATCGAGCACGCATCGCCGAGTAACCGAAATTCCTCGAGCGTTTCCCCCGACTTCCTCGTACTTTGGCTGGCTCGAAAGGAGCGACGCGCGATCGACTCTTCTCCATCGTCGTCCAGATCGAACGGTCGAGCTTCGGAGCCCTCGGAGCCGTCGCAGCCGTGTCGGAGCCCTCGAAGCCCTCGGATCCCTCGGAGCTCTCGGCGCCTCCCGAGCCCTCGGAACGAGAACGAGAACGCGAGCGTCGACCGACGAGCCGTTCGAAGGGGTCGGAAGTATTCCCGGAAAATATTTCCGTTTTTTTCCCCGTACCTCGTCGGACCACGAAGGGGCGAAAATAGAGACGAAGATGGGATGGGAGTCCTGATTTCATTAGGCCCGGTGTTATGCGATTAATTAAGTCGCGAGCCGGCGGAAAAACGAGAGTAAAAGCGGATCGGCCGTCTCTCTCTCTTTCTCCCGCAGACGCTCTTTCTCTCCCATCTACCTCCCAGTCAGCCTCGCGGCGAGCCACGATGGTGGAAGAAGAGGGGAAAGGGGGAAAAAAGGAGGAAAGTCGTGTTCCGGCGAGCCGAGGGAAAATTGCTTCGAGACTCGGAAGGGTCGAGAATCGCGAGCCGAGCGGATCCGGTCCGATCTGTCTCGACGGTTTCGGCGAGACGGCGGCCGGGAGTTTGGCCGGTCGCGAACGTCGATGGTCGGATGGCCGCGCGTATAGTTCCATCGCAACGATATATCGCGTCGGTTCGTAACGGCGCGATATTAACGACGCGACCGTATTCGCTTTGTGAAGCGAACTATAACTGGATTTGGCCCCGTCATTTTGTGCATCAGACTCGCCATGTCGGTATAACTGAATTCGATGGGTAACGCAATTACGCATCTTTGCCCGTGCAGATATACGTCGCGCTCTCCCGATAGCAGCGTGCCGCTCCCACACCTACGCGAGAGCACCATTAATTATTATGTACGCGCCTAGAGCGCGTATCAACGATATCCCGCTCCCGACTCTCGCTCCCTTTTCCGACTCGAGGATCGAGGAGAAGCTTCTCTCCTCCCTAGAAGGAGCGGAGATCGGTCCGCTCCTCGATCGAACCGAGCCTCCCTTTCCACCCTTACGGTAGAGAGGCCAATGTCGAACGATACGCGGGAGAGAGCGAGAAGAGCGGGAAGAGCGGGAAGAGCGAGCCGCGCGACCGCGTCCCCGCACTTAGCCGCGTCCGGGGACGCGACGATGCGGTGGCGCGCCGGCACTCAATCAGAAGTCATAATACATTTACCGCGGCCTAATGAAGACTCGATGAAAGGCCAGTTCACCGGGGCGGGGATCGCGACCGCGACCACGGCTGGGGCAGTGGCTCCCAACCGAAACCCCTGTTTCCACCGTTTCTCTTCTTTCACCTCCACCCTCCTCCTCCTCCTCCTCCTCCTCCTCCTCCTCCTCCTCTACGACCGACCGACGAAATTTCACGAACGTTCGGGCCTTTCCGCGGCCTCTCCACGGAAAGAGCCGTGGATGCCGTGCGGTAATCGGCTGAGGTCAAAGAGCTCGCTTTCCGACGTCTGAGCGACGGCACGGACGATGCCCGGAGAACGAGGGGGCTTCGAAGACCCGCGAAGGGAAGAAGGCTGCTTGGGAATAGCGAGTTGCCAAGGGTGGCGATAGAAGCCGAGAGCGGCGGAACGGGAAGCAACGTCTAAGACAATGAGATACGAGCCTTACGGAGCCTTACGGAGCCTTACGGAGTCTCGCGGAGCCTCAACGAGTAATCCTTCGGTCTTCCTCGCCGTATCGACATTAATTCCCTTGCCCCCAGCTTTTAACCGGAACAGACGCACCCTATAATAGGCAAGTTGGAATCCAATCTGCAAGTTTGCAAATTCGATTCGGTCGTCTTGCCGGAAGAGAGTCGCGAACCAACGGAATTGGCCGACGGAGCACCTCCAGCCTCGGAGAATTCTCCGACGGTCTCTCTCTCTCTCTCTCTCTCCCTCTCTTCTTCGAAGCAGCGACTAGTCAAGGCAAAGCCGATTTTGCGATCGATCGGCCGATGGCTCTTTGCGTAAATCTAGCCGGAACGTTTCCGCCGGTCCTCCCGTCTTCGCGAAATCGAGCGGCTCGTTCACGACGAGAAGGAGAACGTTCGAACGTCGCCTCCTCCACCGGAGGTGCCCGTTCCGTTCGAGCTGGAATGGAAAAAATTCCCTCGGAATTATTCGGGCTTCTTGGCTCCACGGAGGTTCGTCTTCTCGCTCGAGGAAGGGAAAGTCGCGAAATTGCGCGTCTTCCCTTCCCTCGCGCCTCCTTGGCGTTCCGTTCCAGTCCTCGCTCTCGTTCCCGCTGCCGCGCGCACCGCGCACCGCTCCCGTCTCGTCGGCATAAACGCAATAATTCGCAACGCTCCGAGGGGGGTTGCGCGAGCGTGGCATGCGCGTAAATGTAGTTATAAATAAATCTAGAAGCTCTTAATGCTCGCAGGTCTCTCGCGAAAGCAGCGACGAGCGAAGAGCAAAAGGATAGAGGAGGAGGAGGAAGGGGAGAAGGCGGCGGCGGCAGACCCCCGGAAGCAGAGGGAAAGGAGGGAGAACCGAGCGAAAGCGACTCGAAGAAAGGGTAAACCGGAAGGGTGGAGAAACGTCGAGCGATCTCAGAGGGTTCCTCGAGGCTCTCGGGAGGGACTGTCGCGGGAGCCGAACCAAACTCTTCCCCTATTTGCACCGCTATCGTCCGCTATCGTCCGATATCAGGCGATATCAGACGATATCAGACGATATCAAACGATATCGGACGATATGGTCGAAGCCAAAAGGAACCTATCCTTCGACGCCCGCCTCTCCTCGACCTGCCACGGAGGCCGACGATCTCCTTCGGATAAGAATCCGCGGAGGGGCCTGCCGTTACGGAGAATTCGCACGGTAGGCAAAGAACTCGTCTATTCGCACGCTCCTGGAAACGGTATTACGATTAATCGTCGAGGAGTCGAGGAATCGTGGAGTCGAGAAGCGCAAGTGGAAGAACCGGCACGCCGAGTGCCTTTTCTCTCGTCCTTATCCCAGCTTCCCCGAGGACGGGAAGAGAGGAGCTCTCAATTGCTCGTCGATTCCGCGTCTAGTCGTCCAAAGGAGAAGTTTTCGCCCGAGTAATTCAACCTCGAAGCCACGGAGCGGCTTCGTTCGCGTCGGCGGAATCGGGGGGGGGGGGGGGGGGGGGGGTCGTCGACGCTCGAGAAGACTCCAAGAGTTGCTACGAAATCGACCGAGGGTGCGCCAGCGGTGAAATGAGTCGCGAAATTGTTCCGAAGGAATTTATCAATTTTCTTTGAGGGATTCTAATTGTACTAATTTGTCGAGCTGGATCGGGATCGAGGGCTCGGATTCGACGTCGTCGAAAGCGGAGACGGAGACGGAGGAAGCGACAACGTCAACGATTTCGCGAAAACGACGAGAGGAGCGCGAGGAATTCAATCGTTTAATTTCGGAGGCGTGATCCGTCGCGATCGAGACGACTTCTCGTTCGCTCGAGTTCCACGGCGCCTCGGGTTCGATAACCTCTCGTCGGCACTGGAGCTTCCCGAGAGTGACCTTGACACCTTCCCGCTTCCCTCTTGCCCCTTTCCTCTTCCCGCTTCACGCTTCCCGCGGAACCGACAAAAACGAAAGTCTACGTAGCAATCGGTGGTAAACGCGAGACAAACCTTTTACGCTGCCACGTTCGAAACGTCGACCCGCCCACGTCCGATTTGTCCAGGATCATCGCTCGGAACAGTTCTCGCCGTTCTCTCTCACTCTCTCTCTTAATCTTTCTATCTATCTATATATCTCTATCTCTGCCTCTCTCTCTCTCTCTCTCTCTATCTCTCTCGCGTTGCTCGTCACATTTGCAATCGCGAGATTTCTCGGGCACCCGGAAGGGGTAGAGGATGGGGGAAGAGTAGAGCGAGAAGACGCGAACGGAGGGTCGGCTGGAGCAGAAGAGAGAAAAGGAGGGTTAGAGAGCGACGATCGGAAAAAAGAAGGGCAGAGGGAAAGAGAGATCGACGAGGCGGAGGAGAGCGCGAGCGTCGGGAAAAGAATCGAGAGCTCGGGGCTGATATCAAAGCAAGGCAAACAATACGGCGAGATGATGCTGATGCGATTGTATTATGGCTAGTGGACCGATGATCCATTGTCTCGTCACGTTCTACCCACTCGGTTCTTTTATCTCGATCCCCGGAATACTCGTATCTCGTCGTATCGAGTGAGCATCCATCGAAAGTAGCACGCTCGCGTTTGGAGGGGTTGCTCGAAGGCGACTCTGGCAAAATCTACCCCATCTACCGAATCTACCGAATCTACCGAATCTACCGAAACCACCGATTCTTCCGAACGGAATGTTAGCGAGCGGTGCACGATCTGTCGCGAGGGGAAGAAAAACGGGTTGCCTCGCGAGGATCATTCGAACGGCGCGCGTTCGAAAATATTGGCGCGCACGAGCGCGGCAATTAGGAAACGACGAGGAAGAGGCGCGCACGCGCGCACGCGACCGCACGGATAAAATAAATGAAACCAGCGTGAAAGCGAAATTGGATACACGACCGGGCAGAAAACGAGTCGCCGGCGAAATTTATTTGGTTTTCATTCAAATGGCCTCATCTCGCATTTATGTATTCCGTGATATTGCACTTTTTAAACTCGCCTGCTTTCATCGTACGCCCGCTGGATATTAAGACCCCCGAGTCTCGTGTATTAGTCGTATAAATTTACTCGGAACGACGTTAGATTCGTTCCTGCTGCACGCACACAACCTCTCCCCGTACCCTCTTTCCTCGTCCGGCTGTCTTCTTCGGGAGCCCGCTCGGGCTCTGCTCTCCCGCGATATACCGCTATATCCCGCTACATCCCGCTACAGCCCGCTACATCCCGCTACATCTCGCGATATCCCGCCATCTCCCGCCATCTCCCGCCATCTCCTGCCATCTCGCCCGCCCGCGCGGTATGCCAACCATTTGTATTAATTACGCTCGCCTCTCCAAGGTATCCTGTAGCTTGAAATTAACGACGACGTTGCGCCTAGCAGTCACTTTTCTACCTATTATAAATTTCTCCTTCTCGCCTGCACGCTTGTACGCGCCTATATTCCCCGCTTCCCGCCATTGATCGTCGGTCATCCGATAAGAGGAGCGGCCGGGGCCACGCGAGGAGAGCGCGTATCGAGAGTTACCTCGTCTTCTCGGGAGAGACGTTCCGATCGAGATGGTCCAAGTAACGAGGAATTCCAGGATCGACCTCGCAAAGCGCCAACTGGCAAACGGCAAACGGAAAATGGGAAACGACAAAGTGGAAAAAAACGGACGGCAGGAAAAGAGACGAAGATAAACGGTGGAAAACGGGCTGAGCATGGGGGGACGGCGAAACGACAGGACAGCGGGACGGCGGGAGCGGAGAGAAGAAGAGATTTCCCTCCCCCTTTCATTGTAGGCGTTGCTCGCGTTTTTAATCGACCTACCCGCCGTATGCCCTGGAATTCCTTCGGTTAATTACGCGGATTTCCAATGCGTCCAGACCTCGTGGAATTTTTACGATTGCCTGACTACTACCCCTGCTACCCCTGCTTCGCCTGCCTCGCCTGCCTCGCCTGCCTCGCCTGCCCCTCCTGCCGCCCCAAAGGGATGGGATTTGTACGACTGAAATATTCGAGGGATTTAATTTTATAAATGACCAACCTGTCCCTGCCACGAGCGGTTGGACCTACCGTCCGATCGATCTTGTCTCCGTTTTCAGTTTCCCGCCTCGCGACGCTTCCACTCGCTTCCACTCGCTTCCACTCGCTTCCACTCGCAGGCCGAGCAACCGAGTAAACCTCCAAAAGGACAAACCTAACCGACCAAACAATTTTCCCCGCATAAATAATTCGAACCTCGGTGAGCCGTTCCCTCTTGCCACCCTCTCGCATCTCCCTCCCAGATCCCCTCTCCACCGGTCAGAGGGGAACTCTAAGAACCTAATCTTTTCGCAAAAGGGTTTCCGGCAGCACCTGAGAACCCAACGGAAAAGTCTTCGCCGACGCTCCCTAAATACTTAATTCCATTTTCGCCTAATTGGACAGTTTTATTAAGGGATGCATATTTCAGATGGCGTTTTTATTATGTCTATTGGGAGCGAAACGTTGTGGCGCGCGGCTCTCCCACGGCGCCGAGGCGCCACGACGCCACGACGAGCGGAGAGATAGCGAGAAAAACCTCGGGAGAGGGCTTCTCCGAGGGCTTGAGAAAAAATTAGATTTCAACCCTTCGAAAAATATTAGCACGCCCGAGATGAGAGACGGGAGACCGGAGAAAAGATAAACGGGAGAGGGTTGGAACGAGAGAGGAGGAGAGAAGAAGGGGAGAGAGCGGGAGAGAGAGAATAGAGCCGTGACGGTTGCGGGGTCGCGGGGTCGCGGGGTCGCTGCGGCCGCGCAACCCTTTGCTCGAGGCTACGATCTCTCGTGCTATTGTCTCGAGGATTAAGGGACGAACGTCTAATATCTCGGGAACGAGCGACAATTTTGTAACTCCTATCGCAATTTTTTGCGCCCCTTTTCTCCTTCACCCCTATTCAACTTTCTCTCGCCACCGCGCTCGGGCGTCTCGCGCCGTCTCGAGGTTCCGCTTTCGTCTTCGACGAGTCGCCTCGTTGCCTCTGTCCGCGCACCAAGCGACGCGTTGAGTCGAAGAGGCGAAGAGACGAGGAGACGGAGGGAAAGGAGCGATGGCATAAATTTTAACGAGTCTCATTCGGCGACCCTTTGAGCCCGACGAAATGAACGAATTAAAAGTTTCTCTCGTTTTAGTGGTCTCGCGGTTGACATTTCGGCTCGCGCGACAATCTCGCGGAATTGCGCAACTTTGGTCGTTCCGAAAAACCGAGTCGGTCGGAATCCCAGAGAAGGTTCTCGCTCGGAGCCTTCCGGAATTACGCGTCCACGCGCAAACGCGCCAGCGTCCCGATCGAGATACGCGGCGACGAATCGGCAACGCAGCAGCGGGCTTCTCCGTCCTCTCCAGCTCGGAGAATCCGAATCCAACGTTTCTCTCTTCCGCGAGCAGGGCGCGTTTCCACGCGCTACGGGAGCCTCCGTGAGGAAATTTTGCCACGTGCAACGTTCCCTCGTTAACCCTTTTCGCGGCCAACTTTTCCTCGCATCCGACGAATCGCGGCTAGGAGAGGAGAAGCGAGGAGAAGAGAAGCGAGGAGAGGCGAACCGTGCTACCGAGTAAGATTTCAATTAAAACAACCCCCCGGCACGACGGGGATTAGCGATACCAATCCGTTCCGTAGCGGGCGCTGAAGCCCCGGTTATGACACGGCATAAATATCAATGTAAATTACCTCCGCGCTGGATGCCTACACCAAAGGAGATCGCGAAGACACCCGGTTGCCCGCGCGTCTCGGAACCTTTATGAACGCAATCATCGCGGGATTTTGCATTTATGAGGTTTAAATTGCTACCACCTACCGTCTTATTGGTATCGCCTCGCGCGCCACCGACCCCCTCAAAATTCCCCCTCAAATCCCGCCGTCGAAATATCGAGCTTCCCGGTAGAATCCCAAAATATCTTGCGCCCCGTCGACTCCTCTCCTCTCCACGAAGACTCGCTCGGTTTCTCATTTTCCCGGGTGCCGCGAGCTAGGCATCGAGACGTTCCACGGGGGCGCCAGCCGGGACGAAGCCGACGCGACGGCCTCCGAGCGATTCGACGGCGATCGCGGAGCGCGTCCGTGCTCAAAGTCCAACGTCGATACGACCGATACCCAGCGAGGAAAATCCTCCCGTGTAATTACAATTAACGGAATTACGCGGAGCCGTGCGCCGGTAGGTAACCGGATACCTCTTGGAAGGCGGCAGGAAGGGTCGCGAGAGAAGAAGGGAAAGATGGGGAGCCAACGGATCTCGCTCTCGAAGGGGCTCTCGGCTGACGCAAGTATAAAGGGTCGCGAGAGACGGCTCGCGAGGCTCACGGGCAGCCGAGTGGAAGAGCGCGCCTACGCGAATCCACGAGCCACGAACCACGAACGTTCGCGGAGGTTATCGATAAAACGCCCTCCTACTCGCGTACGTGCCTCCGTCTCGTTCTCCTCTTCCTCTCCTTCGACTTCTCCTTCGAATTCTCCTTCGAATTCTCCTTCGATCCTCGTCAAAGACGCGCGCTCGTTCTCGCGTTAAACTCGGCACGACGTGCGCTCTCTCCCTCTCTCTCTCTCGAAGGGAAATGAGCGGGGCGATTCCTCTCGGTAAATCGCGAGCGAGAAATCTTTCGGCGATCGGATAATCCTCGGACGCTGGTCGCGGTGGCGCATGGGCCGAAGGCGACCGTGGTCGAAGGGACTCTAGAGAGACCGTCAACGCCTCGAGGCATTTTCGAGGTGACGGCGCGAAAATAATGGCCTTTTCTTCGAATGCGGCTACCGTGAGGAGGACGCGAGGCTACGAGAGAGCGCGGGCTCCTGCGCGACGAGATCGGCCACCGACGCGCGGAACCGTAACAGAGGATAAGAAGGGAAAAGAGAGAAAAACGACGAGAGGAGAAGAAGGGAACCAAGAGGGCGTTAACTGAACTTTAATGGAGATCGTAGATAAATCGTTCCGACGGACGTTGAAAGAACTCTTTGACGGATTACGCCCAAATCGTATCTACCCTCTCCACCTCGCCTCCTTCTCTTCCTCTATCCCTCTCTCTGTCTCGGATCGGCGTATACCTGTGGCGCGGGACCAAGAGACCCGGGGAGTCGTAATATATCCGTATCACGATGCACAGGACGTGGTCGCCGAAGAAGGGAGATACGGAAAAAGGAGTCCTCTCTCGGAGAGCGCGTTCTCGTTCGCGTTTGAGCCGACGAAAAGGGACAAAGGGGGACAAACAGGGGACAAAGAGGGAAAATGGGAGAAAATGAGAGTAAATGGGAGAAAATGTGAAAAAATGAGAGACAAAGAAGAAACGAGAGAAAGAGAGGCGAAAGAAAGGCGCTCAACAAGTCGAATAAAAAAGCTCATAAATAAAGAGGAGGAATTCTCTCGCCCTGCTCTCGAACCACCCTTTGGCCTCCGCCCTCCGCCCTCCGGAACGTTCCACCGTCTCGCACCCTCCGCGTTTCTGCAAATGTCCCCGCGGACACCTGTTGCTGCGTTGCGCTTTCCGTAGCTACGACAAAGAGAGAAACGCAGAAACGAAGAAAAGCGGCGAGGGAGCGAAAAGGGTCGCGACGGCGAGGCGTCGAAGGGACGAGTCGCCGGACGGATCGACGGCCACCGACGATCCCGTTTCGCCGGCTCTTCCCCTCGGAGACGAGGCTCCCGTCGATAATGCGCGATCGACTCTCGATCCAAGCTCTGCTCGGAGAGAATCGACCGGTCGCTCGGCGGGCCCTGGCAGCAGTTTTCAGAGCCAGCTGGCGATTCGTGATAAATGGAATGCCGAGAACGCGCCAGAAGCGGGGAGATTCCGCTCTGGGGCTACCCGCTAATTACAGGCTGGCCTCGAATAAATTACAACCCGACGAAAAGGTGGCCCTGCCGAGGCGATGTCGCTTCCTCCTCGGGTCTTGGTCGCCTCCTCGTCGACGCGTCGTCCCTCTGGAGCACGATTCTACGCACCGAGGAATCCGAGGAATCGTTCGTGGAAATGGTGCAAACATCGTTGGCCAATTACCTCGACGAAGGAGCCTCTTTAATAAAGTTTCCTTTTGCGAGGCGCGAGACGCGAACCGTCATTCGAGATCCGAGAACCGAGAATCGAGCAAGACGATTCCTCGTTCCCCGACGCCCGACTCATCCTCCCGCCCCCCTAGGCTCCATCTTACTTAACGAGTCGGCCGCGTCCTTCTCGATTACAACTTTTTCCATCATTGCATTTCCATTTCGTTTTCCCGTTCAACGAGGAGACGGAGGGGGAAGGAGAGGACCGTTTCGCCAATTCTCAAGAGCCGGCAGATTAAGAGGAGAGGAGCGGCCTTTAAGGGAGAAAGATCCGTGCAAGCTCCTTTGGCCGGAAAGTGGGCAAAAGTACGGGCGGCGGAAGAAGGTAGGTATGTACGGTATATAAAGGTATATATAATACGTAGATACGGTGTTCCGAGGTAGGAGGGCACGACACAAACGACTCGAGGTGTCTCTCGTCGCCGTTGTCGAGAGGCAACGAGCGTCCCGAGTAACGCGGGGATGCGTAAAATCCAAGGGAAGTCTATTTGCCGCGATAATCGGGGCGTGAGCGATCTCGGAGAGGGCGTTTGTCTCGTTTTCTCCCGTTTCGTCGCGTTCGTCGCGTTCGTCGCCATTGCCGGCAAGGTTTGTCGCGATGGAAAGGAAAAGCACCGCCACCCGTCGCGCGATCCTCCGTGCCGCGAAATCGGCGGGGCGAGGCTGGACGACCCCCGGGGAGCGATCGCGCCCCGCGCTCTTTCAGGTACGGCCGAGCGTTGCGAAAAATTCGGCCCACCGGCCCCGAGACAAATATCGGATTAAAGGGAAATTTGCCGCTCTCGACGGCCAAACGAGCCGAATACCCGAGGGAACGGAAACGGGAACGGGAGCGCGAGTCCACCGGACCGGCTGCAGCCGGGGGACGAGCGAGACACGTTCCCGCGCTCCTTTCGACTCGTGCCGAGCCTCTCGTCGCATCGACGAGCCTACTTTCCGGAGTCTCGAGAGCAGCTCCTTCCGATCCGATGCCACGTAACCGCCAATTACCGCTGTACCGGCCGAATCCGTCGCGCGAAGAGCAAAGAGCAGAAACGTAACGGGATCTCGGACATCGCGGAACTCTCGCTGAATTCTCGCTGCGCGCACCCACGGCTGTCGCGGAAGTTGGCGGGATTGCTCTGTTACGCGCTCCAACGCGCTTCAACGCGCCGACTCTTCGACGCGAATGGGAACGCGCTCACGAGCGAGTCGGGAGAAGCGGACGGAAACGTGGAGAAACGAGAGGAAACGCGGAGAAAACGAGGAAACGAGAAGAAGCGGAGTGGGAAGGGTGGCAAGGTGGCAAGTTGTCGGCGGCGGCGGCGGAGGAGAAGGAGGAGGAGGAAGCGCGAGAAAAAAAGGAAGAAGAGATCGAAGATAGGTAGGCACAGGTAGGTATATCGGAGCGTGGCTCGAGGTATAGCCAACAACGCATAGCAGACTCGAGGAATGGTGCGCGGCGTCGCTACCGGCGCTTAGTATCATTAAAACGTAATCACTGGCGTTCGCTAACCCCGGTAATGCTAATTTCCTCGTTAATTAATGCCGAGTCTCATTGTACTCGTCTATGGCCGCAGAAAGGATTAGAGGCGTTGTACGGCGGCGCGTTTCGATCGCAGTCCTCGTTTCCTGCTTCTCTCCCGTCTCTCACGTCTCTCCGCGCGAGAGAACGTTTGATCGCAATCGAGAGTATTGTCTCCGCGGCGAAGAAGAAGAAGAGAGGCTCGAAACGCAGACGGACGCGCGAACCGAGTGGTCCCTCCTCGATCGTGGAGAGTACTCGAGGAGGGTCGGCCGTTCGGCTCAATTTCGCATCGAGAGAGGAGAGAGAAGAGCGTCCGCGAGCGTTCATCGGAAGAAGGGCCCGGGGCCCGGGGCCCGGGCCGACCGAGAGAACCCGAGAGAACCGACCGACCGACCGACCGAACCGAAGAGCCTCTTCGCGCTCCCTCCCCTCCCACTTCGAATACTCTTCATTATCGAGCGCTAAGCGAACCTTTCTCGCGACAATAGTCCCACTCCCCTTGAAATTAGTTTTGTTCCCGTTCAGTTTCTCTCGTCCTCTCCTTCTCTCGTGCTCTCATTGTCGACGAGCCGCTCGGCCAATCGAGGAAAGAATACCGCAGCGTCTCGCCTCGTCTCGTCTCGTCTCCTCTGCTCTCCTCTCGTCTCCTCGAGACGGAAGCAGATGTTTAAGATCGGCCGAAAACGAGCGCCGAGGGGAAGAAACGGGGGATTCGCTTCTCGCGGGACGAACCGTCGATCGCCGATCGGCAAATTCCTCGGTGATGCGCGTTCAGCCTCGCTCGCGGTACCTTATTGCCTTCTCCCTCGGTCTCGGTCTCCGGCTCGGTATCGATTCTAGGAACGGAGAGATCCTACCGAGATCGGAACCCTTCGATCGAGGACGTCGATCAGCCGGCCCCGCCTATTGTATACTCGGCTGACGTTGCAACTTCGACCCCTGCCCGAGCCTGTTTTTTAGCGAATTTAATATTTATACCGAATGACTGATGACCGTAATAGAGAAACGGGGTTGCATTGTTCGAAACGTTTGTGTCATTGATCGATACGACGGCTCTTTCCCGCTATTCCGCTATCCAGCTATCCCGTCATCCCGTCATCCCGCCGTCCCGCTTTCCCGCTTTCAACGCCGGCAAATCCGTCTCTCTCGGCCGCACCGGTAGCGCGAAGGTGCAACCTTCTCTCGTCGCTCGAGCCGAGTCGACCGATCGTGCGGCGTTTTTTTTTCTCGCACCCCGCCTCGTCTCTCGTTCTCTCTGCAGTGGTGAAAAGCGATCCTCGGAAAAATGCCGGTCCGCGTGAAATTTCCCTCCATCGACGAAGGAGCGACGGGCCGCGCCGCTTCCTTCCCACCGAGCGGACCTCCGCTTCGGCCCCCAAGAGGAAGCCGACTTTCGGCCGAACGAGGCGAACAGCCAAGGGAAGAATCATTAACGAATCATTATCGTCCCGTCCGTTTGTCTCTCCCTCCCTCCTCCTCCTCCTCCTCCCCCTTCTCTATCCCGGTCTCTCCGCGAGGCCCAGACCCGTGAAACAAAACCATTAATGATTTCTATTTGTATTCGTTTGTTGGTTCGTTTAGCGAAGAGGTACGAGGCCCGAGCCGAGTCTTGGGTGAGTTATGTGAGAAGTTGGCTTATTTTCGTTAAGCCGAACTCCCGCGGTGCGAACAAATCGTCCTTCGCTGCCGCTTCGAGGCGGACCTTCCTTTCTTCTTTCTTCTTTCTTATCTCTGCGTTCTTCTTCCATCGTTCCGCCGCTGGCGCTCCGCCGTGTCCGCGGCCGCGCACCTATGCTCCCATCACGGTTCCGCTGCCCGGGGAAATCTCCGCCGCTTTGCCTCTCTGCAATCGCTCTTCTCCTCGCTTTTCGCGACGATTCGCTGGGAAACACGCACGGGGGGAGAAAGAAAGAAACGGAGAAACGGAGAATCGGTGGTCGGTGGCCGGTGACTGCCGTCGTTATCGTCGCCGTCGCGGTATTCCCCGTCTCGACGAAGCGGAGGAAAGTCCCGCGTTATTTATCGGCGATCGCAGCCACGATGCGCCTAAAGCAATATCGTTAACGGCGCCGGGTATGTTGGCGCAAGATGTTGGCGCTTCTCGATCGAGAGAATCGTCGTGACTGGAAGGGCGAGCATTCTGCCGCTGGCGTATATTCCTCGCCGTCCCCGTTTTACGCTGCCCCGCTGCGGCATCATCTGTCAAAACATCCTCCTCGTTGGCTCTCCGATATTTATCGCGATTTCAAACACGTGAGCGCAGTCGAGCCGGTATTCGAGCCACCGGGATTCGTCGCGGACTCTCCTTGCTCGCGCGCGTTACGCTTCAAACGCAATTCAAAGTCCAGACTCCGAGGCTCGAGGCTCGAGTCCGTCTGAAACGCGAGAGCGAAAGGTATGCACACCCGAGTGGAACGTACGGCGAAAGAGTTTCTATACCTGCATATACCCAGAAGAGCCACCGACGGAAACCGACCCGCCCACAAAAGTAATCTCGAGTCGCTCGAGACGGACTGCGAGCGAGACGGAGAGAGCGAGAGAGGAAGAAGGGCGCCACACCTGATTCATCAGCGCGGAATAAATCGAAAGCCGGACCGAAAACGGTGCCAGCCACTGGCGTGCCCTCTTCCCTCTTCCCACCGTTTCCCTCGCGGCAACCTTTCCCACCCCCTCCGCTCCCGCTATCTCGCTATCTCGTTATCTCGCGATCTCGATTTTTTTGAAGAAAAAGAGTCGGAGGCAGCGACAGGGAGGGAGGCAGGAGATGCACGGTCTCCCGGTCGATCCGTCCGTCCACCTTCCCCTTGCTCTTCGGCGGTACGCCCGAGACCCCGCCAGGTACGCCCCGACTGTCCGTATATAAATTACCTTTTTAATTTCTCGCCAAGACAAATGATTTAATTTATTCTATCAATTATTGGCGCGAAACGGATAGAAGTGAATAGAAGCGAATAGAAGCGAATAAAAGCGAGTAGAAGCGAGTAGAAGCGAATAGAAGCGAATGGATGAGAAAGAAGGGCAAAAAGGGCTGTTTGTTTTCGCGCGCCCTTGCTTCCTTCGATCTCCTCAACTTTATCGGTCCTCGCTCGGCCGTTCGTTCCTCCGCTCCAGTTGGCAGCGCGGACGTCCACCGGAAGAGACGAAAGACCGACGGACGATGGGTCGTGAGACGAGCGGGGAGGAAGAAACGAAAACGGAAAGAACGGAAGAAAGGTGGAAAGGAGGAGTGGAGGAAAGGAAAGGAAAGGAAAGGAAGGCTCCGAGACATATGTTTCTGCGGGTCGAGACACGGTCGAGACTGCCCCGAAAACCGGTTCGACGCGCGTCTGGTGCAGGCTAGGTCAGTTATTCAAAAACTGAAATATCGCCTCATTAACGGCAGCTCGTTTGCGAACTTTCAAGAACGAAGAATACGTTTTGCCACGTACGTCCTCTCCTTTCCCCCTTTCCGCCCCCCTTCGCTCCTTCCTCCGCCGACGCCGACGACGCTCCCGTCGTCCGCGAACGTCCCTTTGTCCCCGTCGCTCCTGCGTTTCCTCCCTTCCCTGCCCTCCGACGCCGACACCGAAAAACCGTTTCTCGAGGCGCGACAGGGTCTCGCGAGGGCTTCTCGAGGAACGTTTCGCGAATGGCGGACGGTATCGTAAATCGTAACCGGAGCCGCGACTGCAGGGCCCCCGCGGTGGCCAGTTATCTCGAGATCGATCCTATCCGTTTCCTCCGATCGAAAGGCGTCCGTCTCCGGTCTCCTGTTCCCGCTTCCTCGCTTCCTCGCTTCCTCGCGGCCGCTCCGGCCAAGGCTGCGTGGCCGGAGGAGACGAAAGTTTCTATTCTCTCGATCGTCGACTCGGGTTGATACGCGACAGGAGGCGAAGGGAAAGAGGATGGCGTGGGAGATAGGAGGAGGGAGGAGAGAGTCGGGCTTGAAGGGTTGAAACGAAACGGAACGGAACGAGAAGCGCGATCGCGAATCGCGGATCGCGAGGGTTGTGCGTGCAACACGCGAGCTGACCGCACGCGTGCAAAGACGGTTGCACGACTGGCTGACGAGCGGCAAACGGAGAATCGCGCGAACCGGCCAAACTTGGAAATCGGCCGTCCTCGATTCGAGGACTCGAGGCTCGAAAATGGCGAATGGAGAATGGAATTCCGGTAACGCCGACTAGGAAGTCCAGGAAACGTCCGCACACAAAGTATATCTACGGAAGAAGTCGAGCCGACGTCGAACGGAGGGATCGTTTCCAGAGAAGCTCGTAAGAGCCCTCGAGTTGATTGACGCCCGACGTTCCGCCAAACTCGGGGGCACGCGAGCCGAGCAAACGGACTCGCTTCGATCTCGATCGGTGTGGATTGCCGATCCAACTATCCTTCCTAACGGACAAACAGCACCTTCCACGAGTTTGCCCAGAACCAGCCAGGGGGAGGAGGGCACTCTCGTGAACGGCCACGATACCTTCTCCGCCACCCTTTACCCCTTTCGCTCTTTCGCCCTTCCTCCCTTTTCTCCGGAATCGCTTTTTGCGATACCCACGGCACGATTCCGCCCAACCGTCCCAAATCCGCCACAAATCCGCCAAAAACGAAAGTGGCAAGGATCTTCCCCCGGGGGACCAGCGGATCCCGGAACGTGCGCTCTCGTTGTCGAGACGAGACGCCTTCCGCTGTCCAGTGGAGAGCGCGATAGAAACGCGCTCCCGCGAGCTTCTTCCGGGCCGACGGAATCGCTCGAACGAGGAACCCGACCGCGGCTCAACGATGCCGCCCTCCTCCGCGTCAGATATCGTGCGTCGTTTAATTACCGTATGTAACGAGTTGAAGTGGCTGCCGTGCGCACGAAACTCCCCTCGAGAAAGGGTTGTGCTCCGCGTTCGCTCGATTCGCCCGAGAGTCGCTGAAAATTGCCTGAAAATTGCCGAGCGCCATCGCGACCCGCGTTCTTATCCTCCTCTCGCGATTCCCCTCCGTCCCGTCCCGTCTCGTTTCGTTTCGTTCCGTTCCGTGCCGTTGCCCCTCTTGGCCCGACGTCCATCGAGTACCCCCGCGTTCCGACCTCCCGCCGTCCGCCAGTTCGCGCCGACAGGGAATCGCGAGGCGATCGCGAGACGGTCGCGAAATCGGGCCAACGGGAGAAGGATTTTAAGGGAATACTCGGGAGAGGGTCGCGCGAATCGAAAGGGTGACCGATCGGCGGGAAGCGGGAAGCGGGAGACGAGAGACGGGCGATGCGGGAGGCGGGAGGCAAGAGGCGGCTGGAAGGCGAGCCGAGGGGACCGCCGATGTCGGCGGGAGATCTCCCGAGGGTCTCCCCGTAGTCAGCTGTTGCGATGTAGGTCACGGGGTCATCGGTACCTACCAAACGATCGATTTCCGCTCACGCGACTCGTCCCCCACGACGGCCGGGCGGCCGTTTTGCTTTTCTTTCACGCTCGGTACGTTGCTCCTCTTCCTCTCTCTCTCTCTCTCTCTCTCGGAACGGCTCGACCGTTCCGGGGGAAGCGTCGCCCGAGCAGCCTCGGTCCCCGTGGATCGCGAGCGAGAAAATACGTCCGTTGAAGAGCATCCGAGCGCCCAACGAAATTTCTCCCGGAGAAAAGCGGGATGTTCGCGTGGCGAGCAAAGTTTGAGGACTCGAGTAAGCGGGAGGACTCGCAGGGAGGAGGCACTCGGGGAGACGCGGAAGGACCGCGGGGAGAGCGAGTGGAACGACAAGAGGGTGGATTAATCCTTCTTGTTTGTCTTTGCATTAATTATCTAGAATTAAGAAGGCCGCTTGTCGCGGCGTGCCGTCCGGATTACAGACTTTCTTATTACTCGTCGCGGATTATTAATTACTCGGCATTAGGGGCCTGTTGGAGGAAAAGCTCGCCCGAATCTGCGCCGCGATTCCGGCGATTGCGGAGATTACGGCGATCGCGGCCTCGGATTCGCTCGAGAAGAGCGAAACGACCGGTGCCCGAGGAGGGAAAGAAAGAGAGAGAGAGAGAGAGACGCGGCGTGATGCTTTTATCGAGACTCGCTGTCGAAATACGAGAAGACATCGACCGACGAGGAATCCGCGACCCGAAGGAGAGATCGCGACGAAGCAGCGAACGCGGATCGAGTCGCGTCGCGCGATAAGCGGAACGTGCGACGAACGAGCCCGGAGGAACCCTCGCGAGGAAAAATTGCTTGCCGGCAATTGTAAGGCGGCTCGACTCGATTCCGCGCCCGGGTTATACGAGAGTCGCAAAAAAGGGGAAAACAAACGATCGTGCCGTTCCAGCTGCCGAGCTCGAAACGTTCGCCGAGCGGATAGAGGATAAAGATGGATAAAGAGAATAGAAGGGACAGATAGGATAGACAGGGTAGAGAGGATAGAGCGGATAGGGCGGATAGGGCGAATAGAGCGCATAGAGCGGATGCGGCGGATACCGCGGGTGAGCGTAGCGGGTCCGGTGGATGTAGCGGATCGCGGGAATACCTCGTAGGAACGTAAATGGAAGCATCGAAGCTCGATTACCTCAGCCGAGAGAACCCTCCCGCGAACGTAATAATCGTTCCCTGGGAAGAGGCGATCCCAACGCCGCTCTTCTCGATTTGCTCTGGAAATGACGCTACTCTCGATACCGGCAGTTTCGTTAGCCGCGTGTTCGCGCAGTTACCGCGAGCCTGTGTTTTATAATACCTTCCAGCCGAGCCACGCTAGACGGGTCCGCATCCGCGCGCGGAAACGACGAGCGGAGGAGCTGCCGGCGGATAAGTATTAACTAACAACGAATCCTTCTCCTCGCCTCTCCGCCTCTCTACCTGCAACTCTATCTCTCCATCCATCCGCGTATTTGCCTCCGTTTTCCATACCCCGCCATTTCTTTCGTCCGTCCTCCCTCGAGAACCCCCGCTCCCGTTATTCCACGTCAAACGGCCGGGCGCGCTCCGTCTGTGCATTGTTAGGGCCATTACGGGAGCCAATTAATCTATGCACAATTTTATAATTAAACGGCTAATAGCGCATAGAATTATAGTCCAGGGCCGTGCACCATCCCACGTAGCGCGCAGGGTCCGTGGGTTAACGGTGGCGTTCGCGTCCAACGGCCGCCGCGATCGTAAAAGATACGAGGAAGAAACGAGCCTCTCTCGCTTCTTCCGCGCCGGTATTTCGCACCTTTTTTCCACCTTTTCGTGGCCTGCCCGCGGGACAGTTGCCTCTTCTCCATGTCCGGCGGAGGGTGATTCGCGAATCGAGCTACGTTCGGGTAATTCCACCGGTTTCATCGGCTCGACAGCGACGGACGCGCTCCGTCGGTGCTGCTTCCTGCGTCCGCGATATTCCACCGCGAATCTTCCGGAAAACTTGCCCATGCACCGTCTCGCCTGCCGACGCTTCGCGTTCGCGTTTGCGTTTGGTTTTTCGGGCAAACTTTTCGCGAGAGGAGGCGGAAGAAACTATTTCAACGCGACCCGACGCGAAAGCGCCGACGGCCCGCGCGACTCGTTTTCGCCGACGCGTCCGTCGCGTCCGTCGCACCAACTTTTTCAATCCCTGTCCCCTCGCTGCTCGCGCTCACACTCTCTCTCTCTCTCTCCTCCTCCTCCATCCCACTGTCTCTCCATCGCGCACAAGTTCTCGCTTTTTAGCCTTCTTTCCATCTTCTACTTTCCGCTTTTTCGTTCTCTTTTCCCTCTGTCGTCTCTCTCTCTCTCACTCTCACGCACGCTGTGTCTCTGCCCCTATATCCCTCGGTCCTCGTTCTTCTTCGCCCTCTCCGTGTCACGCTGAATCCGTTTCCGTTGCGACTGGCACCGAGCAAAGCTCGCCGGGTTTCTATTGTCCGCGGCTCGCGGCAGGGCCGAACGCGACACGGGCGAGGCGAGGCCTCGCGGCTCGAATTCGCGTGGCACGGGATTATCGGCTAGTGGCGAGAATGTATCGCGTTTCGCGCGACGGTCGACGAGATCGACGAGAACGCGCGATTCGCCCGAATCGGTCCGGCAAAGGGGGACAATAATTTTACGGAGAAGGCCGGATCCCCTCGTTCCGTTTACCATTCCGTTTCGTCTGCCGTCTGACTCGTGGGTGGGGTAAGCTCGTACTACAGCCACTTCTCTCTGTCTCGTCGGTGGGGACGATTCATTCAGAGAAACTGCCGTGAAAGGGACACCTGTTGGCGCGGAGGCCCGTCGACGATCCTAGACTCGAGGGCACGCGTCTCCGTCTACCTCCGTATTCGCTTCTCCTCCGCGCCTCTCGATCCCTCTTTTATCCCCGCGATTCCCTCGATTTTCTCTGTCCTCTCTATCGCCCGTATCGGTTCGCGCGCGCACACACACGGTGAATTGAAAAGATCGCGATGCGAGGGAAAGGAGAGATCGTCGGGCTTAGGGATAAAGTCATCCAAGGACGGTACACGGGGAATCGGTAGCCGTGAATCGCGCCACGAGAGGCAACCGGGCGAAGATAAAGCGCTGCCCAGAGGCGACACAGGCCGTTATTAATATCTACCGGCTCGGGGATCGTGGCGTCCCGTGACTCAAACGGGAGCCGGAAGAGCCACGGAGCCGATCGTGGCCGAGAGATCCGACCGACCAAACCGAACGATGACGCGTCGCTCGACGAAACGATCGGCGTTCACCGCGTATCCGGGCGTCGCGTGTACGTACTTCGAAGTCGACACATACCTGGCAGTGGTGCAGTCCCTGTAGAGAATGTCAAAGTCCTTGCAGCTGAGGAGCTTGCACCGATTAACGCCGGGCTGGATGGCTCCGAGTCCGCGCAGAATCCTAACTTGTTCGACGTTACACACTAGGGGAACTATATCGAGCCTCTTGAGCTTCGTGTAGACGGTATGGAGGCCACCGACGAGGTGCTTGAGAAAAAGTTCAAAGGCCTGAGGCAGACAGAGCATCGTGTCTCCGGCGATGATGAACGCCGCGACCTTTTGCCCGCGATAATCGACGAGCTTGCACTCGTTGGCGGTAGGATCGCTGGTACTGATCGGCGGAGGACTGTTGTACGATCTCGGTGGCAAAACCGCGTGATGGGCCGCCATTAACTCGAGCGGGGAGCCGTGATGACCGCCGAGCATGCCCCCGAGCTGACCCAACAGTCCCAATCCCGGCGGCGGCAGCCCCGGCATGCGGGGCACCATGCCTGGCGGTGCCCCGGGTCCTGCCCCGGCGGAGAGTGGCGGCGGACTCAGCGGAAGTCCCTGAGGCGGCGATCCCCGCGTCGGCGAGCCCGGAGTCGGGACTCCCCGAAGCTGCTGCTGCTGCTGCTGTTGTTGCTGCTGTTGTTGCTCGCGAATCTGATCGCGAGGGTGTGACTGCTGATGAGAGGCCGCCGACTGAAGCTGAGACCCGTGAATCGACTGTTGTTGTTGTTGTTGTTGTTGTTGCTGCTGCTGTTGCTGCTGAGTCTGTTGAGCCGACGGACTGTGGGGATGCTTCGGGCTGCCGGTAACGGGACTGGCGCGGCTGCTGTGATCGGACGAGCTATCCATCGCTCCGTGATCCATCGAACGTCCCTCTTGTTTCAGCCGCGTCTCGGTACGACGACTCCCGGGTCGGAATCGAGCGATTCCGAGGTACGATCTCGCCGCGTCAACGAGGCTCGAGGCGAGCGGAGCCACGTCGTACTCGAGTTCCGACTCGCGTTCCGACTCTCGTCCGGCCGTCGGAATCAGCCGTCGAGACGCGAGAACCCGCGCGACGTCGATCCAGGTTCGCGATCGCAAGATCGACCGCCAAACGACCCCTCCGAACGTCACTGTCACTGGGAACGACTAACGCGTCTCACCGGGTACGCCGGATCGTGAACTTCACTTTGCACAAACACTCGAACGCACGGTCGGTCATGACGGGACGCTGCCTTCGCTCCTGTCGGCGAAACAACACCGATTCGCGCGGCTCGAGCGCCTCGCGACGCCGAGGATCGCCGAGGACGCCCAGGACGCCGAGGACGCCGCGGTCCTTCCTCCCTCCTTCTCGTTTCTCGATGTTGGCTGCCGGCTCGACGAACAGCCTCGATCCCGAAGAGACCGAACTCGCCGGAGCCAGTCACGAGGGCCGAGGCACCGACGGCCGAGTCGATCACCAACGCGTTCACTCCGGCGCCGCGAACGATCAAACCGATCGACTTTCCGCGACGACTGCCGCGTCGATCGCGCCGACCGGAACGACGACGACGACGACGACGACGGCGACGGCGACGACGGCGACGACGACGACGACGACGACGACGACGACGACGACGACGACGACGGCGGCGGCGGCGGCGGCGGCGACGACGACGACGGCGGCAACGGCGACGGTAACGACGATGACGACAACGACAACGACAACGACGACGACAAGCACGACGGCAGCGACGGCAGCGGCAGCGGCGACGACGACGACGAAAGCGGCTGCGGCTGCGGCTGCGGCGTTAACTCGCAGGGACGCGCGTCGCTCGTTCTCAAAGTGGCAAACGCTCTCTCGGTCGAGTCGGGAGTATTTCCCTACCCAGTCACAGATGTAATAAATAAAAACATCAGTGGGAGCCCGCGGAACGGGGAGGATGGGCGTTCTGTGCGCGCGACCGACTATCCGGTTGGCGGAGCCACCGGGGTGGCAGACCTCCCTATTGGACGGCAACCTCGTATCGTAGACGCCTTTCCTGCCTTCCCTGCCATCCCTGCCTTCCCTGCCTTCCCTGCCGCCCCGCGGACCGTCGGCGGGTCGAGCGAGTCTTCCCCACCACGCGGCAACCTCTGCCACCGACGAGCCGCGCCGACGACGATCCCGAGACCGGGACCCGATTCCGGGGGCAACTAACACACGGAGACATCCGGACGCAGACGCGAATCCCAACGAGACAGTACGATTCGAACCTACCGGCGATCTATGCAACGCGAGTGGGGACTTTTTTTTTCCTCTTTCCTCGCGATTTCTCCCCGGCCTCCTCGCACCGCGCTTCACCCACCCACCCACCCACCACCTCCTCCTCCACCGCCCCACGACCCCCTATCGTTCCTCTCGCCTCCACGACACTCCCGGCCCCTCTGCCGATCACCGCTCCTCGCTCGCTCTCTCTCTCTCTTTGCCGTGCCTCACCGTGCCTCGTTTCGTCGCGTCACGTCGCGTCGCGTCAAGTTGCGTCGCGTCGCGTCTCTAACCTTCCTTCCTTTCCCTTTCCCTTTCCGTTGCCCTTTCCCTTCTACTTCCACTTCCACTTCCACTTCCACGTCCACTTCCACCTCCCTATACCTTCCCCTTCCCCTTCCTCTTTATCTTCCCTCTCCGCCGCCATCAAACTTTCCCCTCCTCTTTCCCTTACAATCGGCCTTTCCCTTTTCTCCACGCTTCGTCTTTATTCCGTGATTCTCTTCTCCTCCTTTTTCTCGGCCCTCTCGTCTTTCCTCGTCTCACCAGCCCACCCTCCAGCCGTGTTTACGCCAACGCTTTTCCCCGTGGACACTTTCGCGCTTCTTCCCTTTACCGTTCGTTTGTTCCGTTCAACCGTTTCCTCCTTCCCTTCCGCTGGCTTGTCTGTCCGTACCGATTATACCATCGCCCTTCTTCTCCCTTCTTTCAATCTTTTCCCTCTTTTCCTCTTTTCACGTTTCGACGCTTTCTCATCCATCGCCAGTCCCACCACCCCCTGCCGACCACCTCCTTCTCTGCCCGTTCTTCCCTTCTTCCTTCCTCTTTGCCGATGCGTTCTACGCGCGGGACGAAAATTGTACGCGTACCTCGGCGCTTCGTCGTGCCATCTCCATCGACCGTTCCGTCTCGGTCGTTCCTCGAGCGCGAAGCTTCTCCCGATCGGCGGGCCGCATCTTACCAGATCGGTCTCCCCCGCGACGCTGAATCTCCGTCGCTCCGTTCCTTCCGATTCGCCCTCGCTCTTCCTTCGCTTCGCGTCCGTACGGCGAAGAATGTCGCCGAGTTGGAATCGATCGGTCGTCTCTCGCGCGCTCGGCTACCAGCGTGGAGGGACGACCCGCCAAAGCCGCTCTTCCTCTCCGCGAGACTCGTCCTCCCTCTCGCCTTGTTTCCCGTTTACGCGAATCTTATCCTCGCCGCCCTCGCCGCCGACATTGCGCCCGTCCCCCTTTCCTCCGCGGTGCGTCACCCTTCCGTCTCTCGCGACTCCCCCTTTCTCGCCTCGCCTTCCTTCCTTCCTTCCTTCCTTCCTTCCATGATCGGATCCTCGCCCTTTACCCCCAAAATCGACGATTATCGCCGTTCAACTTGCCCATCGTCTCGCCTGTTCTCCGTTGCTCTCTTACTTCTTCACAAATTCCCGACTACCACGGTATACCTTTCCACTGTAACGATAAAATTCCTTCTATGGTGAAACTTTTCTTCTCGATCGATATTTAAGCGCGTTCACTCTCGTCGAAAGTCGATGGCGCCATTGACGGAGAAAAGGAAAGGAGGAATCACCCTTGAATCGTCTCGTCACGGCCAGAGGCATTCGGCGGGCGATATCTCGAGCCGTCGAGGAGGCTGAGGTCCAACGGTACAGAGCCCGGCGGCGGAAAAGGCGGCAGGGAAGGAGGGAAGGAGGGAAAGACCGGACAACCCTTGCTCCGACCCGATGACCCAGATTCGCGCCGAAGGAAGAGAGTCCCCGTTCGAATCGACGTTTCGACGGAGACGATTCCGGTGCGTCGCGACTCGGACATTTCCCTCCGATTCCGAGCCGCGACGGTCGCGCTCGAGCAAAAAAGTCAAATGCCCGAGCAAATCGGTCGACGCGAGTACTCCGGAGCGCGATCGATCGCGAGATCCGGGTCCCCCGTCCGAGGAAGCTCGGCAATCGGTAGGGGACCGATGTTTGCCACGAACCAAACCGCGTCCAATTAGTGGAATTAATACCGGTTGGCTTTGGGGGAGCTAATGCCTCCGCGTGCCTCTGTGTGCATACCGTAGGTATGCACGCACGTCGATGCCTTCGCTTTCCTTCCTGCGCGCAACCAAGGACGCTCCTGCCTCGCTCGGATCGACCAGATGCATCCGCTCGTCCGCTCCTCCGCTCCTCCGCTCGTAGCACCGATCATCGCTCCCGCTAATCACGCTGCCGAAAAACATCTCGCGATCCCCGATCCAAAGCTTTTCCAGCTCGTGCTTTCGAATCGATCTCTCTTGCGTCCGCCGTTGCCGGGCGAAACTTTCCTCTTCAACCTCGATGCCTCTAATCCTCTCCATCAAAATTATCGTTCGTCGTCGCGATTCTCGCGCCTCCGATCTTTCGCGCAACGTCGAAACCTTGGATTTTTCGCAACGATAACGCACCCAGGCCACGATATTTCGCCGTGAACGAAGGAAGGAGAGAGAACGAGAGAGAAAGCGAGAACGAGAACGAGAGAGCAAAGAGGGTGTTGGAAAAAGCTAGAAGCGGAGAACAAATCGCGCGAAAAATTCAAGAGCCGGAACAATGAATTTCGAGGCGAGATGAAAAACGAGGATAATTTTTCTGGACACCGATGCCACCGTTCGGTTTTTCAGTGCGGCTTACGCGAAACTAATTACCCGTATGCCAGGTGTTATTATAAATAGCCAATCGTTACCGACCCAGCCACGATTCGCCCATAATGGCGCGTTATCGGATAAATAAAACGGATAGCCACGGGAGGGTGCGCTCCGATTATGCATCGACGCTTACCGCGAGCGTATCTACGCCTCGTTTCCCGCGCTCTTTTCCCAACCAACGATCGGATTTTATTTCTCGCTTCTCCTCCACTTTCCTCGCGATACGTCCGAGACCGATCCACCGAACGTCCCTTCCTTCTCTCCTCGTTCGATATCGATCGCGCGATACCGAACGTCCCGCGTCCCGTCTTTTCTCCTCGAGGAACTTTCCGGCAGACCGTTTCGCTCGCCCACAAATCGAATCGATGCAAAGGCGACGCGGCGAGTCCGAAAGCACTAAAAAATTCCTTTCCGATTCCTTCCGAGACGCATCGCGTCGATGCGCAACGCCAACCACCGACGTCTCTGTTCTATTCCTCGGGTTTACGCGTCAATACTTTTCCACGGTAAACGCAACGCGGAAGACAATCGCGTTGACACCGCGTGATGGATGTCCCGGTGGTCTCGGTTGCCTGGCCAGCCGGCTACCCGACTACCCGACTATCCCGCTACCCGGCTACCCGGCTACCCGGCTACCCGATTACCCAGCTACCCGCCTCGAAACACCCCTCCCTCGGTCTTCCCGCCAATAAAGCCTATTGTAAATGCAAACTATTCGAAATATTGGAGCGGCAGGGCGATTACCGAACGTTCAGTCATCGCTTCTGACGCACCGTAATCCTTTCCATCTTCCTCCGCGCGCGCTCGCCGCCTTTTTTCCCTCGCCCTACCGAGCTTTGATTTACCCAGCGTCGAATTTCTATTCCGAAATCTCTCTCTCTCTCTCTCTCGATCAACATTAAACGATACGCCGAAAGAAACACTTTCATCCTCAAGACCACGATTCATTCGCGAAAAGTTTTCTTTCCGGTTTAGCAAGAGACGAGGAGTCCTGCTCGGAGAAGCCCGATCTACGCTCGACCGACCCTCCCTCGATCCTCCCTCGCGAGACGAATCTCCGTCGACCTATCTTCCTTTCGCGATAAAAATTAACGGCTGTATACTCGCCCGTTAACCACTCCAGCACGCTTCGACTTCCGGAACATTTCGAACAGATGTCACCACTTCAGATAATCCGAAGCTTTTACGATAATCTAATCAGCATTTCGAAACGAGAAATACATTTAATGATCGATACATCCTTCTGTTAAACCAGTCGCTCAGTCCACATCGACTACCCACGTTTACGTAACGTTCATGCTCGATGAGATAATTTCTTTCCATCCCAGTCCCGTCCGAACGGCTCTCTTTCTCCTCGCGCCCGGCAATTTTACGTTCCCGGAAAGAGAATCACCGATCGAATTTTTCGGTCCAACGGCCGCGTCCGAGGCGAAACACGCTCGAGGAGGCGCGAGCTCCTTTGCCTTTATAAATAATAGATTTGCCTGGCAACGGGCCAGGGGGACATGTATGCAGAGAGACGAGAAAGAGAGAGAGAGAGAGAGAGAGAGAGAGAGAGAGAGAGAGAGAGAGAGAGAGAGACATACATACATACATACATACATACTCACACGCGCGCGCGCGCGCGCGAAAAGGCGGGAAGAGAAGACCGGTAATAAAGAGCGAGCCGTAAGAGCGTCAAAGTAACGTCCTGTGTCGCCAAGTCGTAAACTGGGCCCCGGGATCTCGAGCTTACACACTTATTAAAACGTCGTCCTGCATATTGACGGTTATTGATCACTCTATACACACCTCGCTGCTTTTACTATTATTATACAAGGTCCGTGTCACCTTGAAAAGTCGGACATTGCCCGTACTCCAAAAGAATTTGACAATATTCGACCGAAAGCACGTTCGAGACGAAAGAGAGAGGATGTCGAAATAGATAAGCGTGAAACAAGGGAGATGAATTTGCATTTCCTTCATTCTCGCTGATCGTAACTTTTCAAACCGGTCGTAAACTGTTCGCCAATTCCTTCGACTTTCGGCGCATTAACCGCTTTGCTCAGCCAGTGTATATCTCTCTTCCAAAGATCGTTCGATGTTTGCCTCAAACATCTTTCTTTCCTTCGTTGAGAGACCCTTCGATATATCTTCTCTTACCCTCTCGGAGACTCCCTCTGTTTTGCAACGGATCAAGTGAAAAGCGTCGAACGGAAGAAAATTTGCGCAGGTAACGCCGGTTGCGGTGGAAAAAATAAACGCAGAAACAGAGATCGGTAAAGCAAAACAGGGGTCGACCAACCAAATTCTGCGCGATGTACCGACGTGCTTCTCCGAACCGCACTTTTCAGTGTCGTCACGGACGGGGTATAGAAATCTCGATATATAATTTTTGATTATGGCTTGATTACACAATTATGAATAATACATAATTCTTGATCAATTTAAGACAAGTCATCTCCATTCTGCAGAAAGATTAAATTATATTCAAACATAGCTTTAATTCCGGCCCGCAGAAGCGACAGTAGCAATTTTGCAGATCTACCGATAACGATGGCTGTGTTACAGAAATGGTACAGGGGCTCCTGGAGCCCCCCATTTCGGACCGAAAAAAGCCTTGTATGTCGGTCTATTCTATAGTACATCTCGTCTCTGGTCTCGTGTTAGATTGACAATCGATATCATCGCGTATCCTGTTCTTCCACTTGACCATCGTCTACGAAGTTATCGACGTACCAGTTACGTCGGTCGATCGAACCGATAGCGCAAGCGTCGGTTAAAGCAGGAATCATCGCAAACAGTTATCTTACACCGACGTAATACATAATCGTTACGTAAACACCGAAAACACAAATCAGACGTCCCGATACAAATATCTTTCAAATAATTGAATTAATCGAAGTACGGTGTGATTCGTTTCGGTGAAGTTGCAAAAATTAAATACCTTCTACCCGTACAGTGGTCATTTACTTTGACACTTTGTTCGTTGGTTGCAAGGAGGCAGAGAGAGAGAGAGAGACAGACAGAGAGAGAGAGAGTGAGTAGTGAATGCTGCGATAAACTGAACAAATGGGTGAAGGGATGGTTAGAGACGTTTAGGGACGGTTAGGGAGGGCGAAGAAAAGGAGGTAACTAACCAAACCTGATACTCGATACGGTAGGCGATCGAAAATCCAAGTACGTCAACGATAAATATTCATTTTGATCGCCGCGTCGTAATCGACATTTCGGTGAGAGGCCATATTCCTAAATGCTACTTAAAAACGATTCGTCGTACTTCTCTCGTAATGAGAATGGTGGCCAAAGGAATGATGCGCCGATGTTTCGTTTAGGTTGCGTTATATTGCAGTTTCGTGAAAATAATATTTTACGTTGAGACAATAATCGCTCTGACAATGGGTAACGCTGGAAGCAATCAACCGGTTGGCCATCATCACGGCAATACAGCCAGTAGAGAACACCGTCACAATAAAGACCATCCTCCACCGTCGCCGGGAAAAGATGGTCAAGCCTTTGTATTCGACAAGAAGCCCAGCCAGAAACTCGTTTTCCAGTCTTCCCACGAAGAGGAGGAACCGTATTTCGCTAAAGTACGTTTTTCATAAGTTTCATTCCGTCTGAAGACGGCAGAATCAGTACTTCCTCATACTTTCCTTCCTGCGCAAATAGACGGGACGACAAGACGGAGATGACTTTTCTTCTCAACGTCCACGCTCCAATACCGTTTCCGAAGGCACCAAAGTCACCGACAGTAAAGTACTACCGACCGTTTTTAAATGGGAAGGTGGCGGAAAACAAGTATACATCAGCGGTACTTTCACCGGGTGGAAAACGTTGCCCATGGTTAAGAGCCACGGTGATTTTGTAACTATTATCGACTTGCCGGAGGGAGAACATCAGTACAAGTTTTTCGTAGACGGCGAATGGAGGCACGATCCTGACATCGTAAGATCCAAAATAGCAGTCTACTTAATCGCGGCATTTGCGAGACACACGGTACAGCGAACTTCCATACCATTTCCGTTTACAGAAAATTGTCGATAACGGTATGGGCTCGAAGAATAATTTGGTGTCTGTAAGGAAATCCGACTTCGAGGTCTTTCAAGCCCTGGCAAAAGACAGCGAAGGCGTCACCAGCAGTGCTCAAACGGAATACGGACAAGAAATTCCACCTCACAAACCGTGGGAAAAAATGGCAGGACCGCCGATATTGCCGCCACATTTGTTGCAAGTGATTCTGAACAAGGATACGCCCCTGTCTGTAAGTACGACTCGTAGATCAAACTCTTAACGCGGGTCATAATTTATCGCGCTTCGATCGTTACAGTGCGAGCCGACCCTACTCCCGGAGCCAAATCATGTCATGCTCAACCACTTGTACGCCCTAAGCATCAAAGATAGCGTCATGGTTTTGTCGGCTACGCATCGTTATCGCAAGAAATATGTTACGACTTTGCTATACAAGCCGATTTAATTTTCTCAATCATTCCTGAATCGTCGACAGACCTTAGTTGCTTCGAATCGGAGGAAATATACGAGTAACGGTGTACCGTTGCCCTCGCGACCCTCACGGCCCTTGCGGCTCTCTCGGCCCTTGCCGCCACCGTTGCTGCTTGACATTTCTCGTACTTTCTAGGTAAGAGGAAACATCAATATTTTGAGAGCAAAGATATCCACAAATGTCAGACGTTCGAAATATTTAACGTTCGACTATGTCTCAAGTGTAAGATACTGTAATTATTATTTAATAAATTGAAATATTTTACATTACAAGACTCCCATGTATTAGTAATTCGAAGAATTTGTAATTCGGTGTTTCATTTATCTCCATTGTACGCTCGGAATTTTGAGATGACATCTCGAACGTACAAAAGAATTTTCCATGTATTTCATCTTCAGACGAAATTGTCAGTGATTTCCTCTCGATAAGCGTACGGTCTGTCCGATCGAGTTCGCAGAAAATACGAACCATTGGCTCTCTTATCCACGTGTTCTCCCATCAATACCATTTCAGAGTGGCTACATTCTCCGTTCATGAAACGATCCCAACTCTCGCACTTTGTCGCTAAAAATCCCATTTTAGAGTTAATGCTCTCGGTAAAGTATAGATAAGATCGTCCGTGACTACACGCCTCTGTGAGAAAAGAAGAGCAGAGATAAATTACTGTGAAAAGCCTACCATGAAGAGAACATATGATATTTACCCATTACTTCTGGAGCACAACAACAACCAGGTTGGACAGCCGTTCCAGCGTTCGGATAAAAATCGACGCTACCCAACGGCTGAAGAAATCCTAACACACCGCCGCAAGAGTGAATAACGTCAACGAACGATGCGTCCGTAAAATCTAATCGAGTCTCGTCGGAAGCGAGTAAATGAAATCCTGGCATGGCAGGATCCAGACCGGTTACTCTACCTAAACGACCTGAAGTCATCGAGCTTCCAGCATTTCCGGCTACGTGTGCACCAAGAGAGTGTCCTGAATCAAATAATTGAAGATGATGGAAATCATCGTCGATGACACAGTTTCATCGATGCAGCGGACAACGCAAGGCATACCGAGAAAGTGTACGTCTTTCGTTTCTAGGCCTGTTTTCGTCACCAAGAAATCTATAAATTCAGCGGCCGCTTTACCCACACGTTCGGTATTTTTCATTGGTCCGAGGTAAAATGTGCTCGCAGCTAAAGGTTCCCAGTCAACGAGAATGACGTTGCAATCGTCATAATTCAAATAAGCTATATAACAAAGAAACCCTTAAATACGTCTCATTACCGAAACTTTTACGAAAAAAGTCTACCACATCTGATTTCTACCTTCTTTCATACCGAGTATACCCGCGCTCATAGCGCTTGATTTCCATCCATGCGTGATCAATTTTGTTTTACGAGACGGTTCAAAGTTTGATTCGGACAATGCCATGGTGTCGTTCGTAATCAATCGGCTACCATTTTTCGGGCCAGATCTTAAAGTACATTGTAACATTAATATATTAGACCGTATGAGAACGAGTCGAAATTCAATCTGTTACGATAATTGATCGATGAACCGGATGAAAGGACCGAGGTGTATATTGTGAAAATATCGAATACCGCGTATAAAGAATGTAGGAGATTTGAGAACCGTCGAGAATACTCCGTGTTTCACTTTCTTCGTGTCTCAGTACCGCTACTTGCGGATGTCCGTTTCCATCGGGCATAAAGATCCAGTCTTCTCCGTATCCGTCGTATTTATCCCGTAGACCACTGTCCCACGACCAACAAATTGTGAATTGCACGAAAACGACGAGCAATGTTATCGTTAAATCGCACCTAGCCAAATTTACGAACGAAATCATTTCACGCGTCGATGGTAGAACTGTATAGGACTACAGTTCGCACGGATTATTGTACGGACTTTTTGTCTAACGGAAAAACTAACTTCGAAGCGCAAATGTGAAAATGTTTCTGCCGCCCGATTCAAACGAATTACGGGGGAATCATAGGGTAGGGACCCTTTTATAAATTTCTCAATAATGCTGTAACGTGTGTTAGTAACCCCTTGCCCGACCCACTTTCCATCCTTTTATCTTCAATGCCGTATCGTAGTTGCGGAAATACTGCCAAGTAGCGTAACTACCTACAAGTAGTCCGACGATACTTGGAAGCATTGCGATTATATTCAAAGTGGTACAGGTTTTCGTCCGATTAACTTCCCGTTAAGAGATACTTTGACGTATCGCGCGTAAAAATACCGCCCATGGTTTCTTAATCGCTGCCGTTCTACACCGTTAATTTCACTCGCCGCACTATACGCGTCGTACAAGCGGCCAAATTCTTATCATCGATTCGCTTCTCCCGACGACACTTTACGGATTAACATTTCAATCAGGTGGAAAAAAAACTAGATGTCGATCGTAAGAAAGGAATCGTGTAATACGAACATAGAATGTATTGTTACGCATTATCGTACAATATGCTTTACGGGAATGCGTCTGTGCTGCAAACGTCCATGCCTTTATGTTTCCTTGTCGTTTGTATGCCGCTTCCTCCCTCCGAACGTTTATTATTTCTGTACGTACATCTCTATCCATTGACATCTTATTATCAAACACCGTATACATACAATCGTTTTAGGTGATAATACACAATATCCAATTCCGGATAATAACTTCATTCCTTGATCTTCAACCATACGTGAGAATCATAAACACGGTAGACGATTCGTTATACCACTTTGTCCTTCTGTCAGCAGACTCTGTAATAATACATGCACACACACACTGTACATCGTCCGGTTCTGTATGAAACGATGGGACAACTATTTCCGCTTGTACTTATGTCATTTACAAAGATCAGGACATTACCCACCATTCGGTATCGTATTTTCTCCAAATTCTCCGTCGCCGAAGCAACCCACTAACGGTACTTCTGGAAATACCTCCTTAAAAGTCGACGATTCCACGTTGCAATCACCGAACATATTTTCTCCGCGTGCGCAGCATGCAAACATGAATCCCATAGAATGTTTCTTCAAGCTCACGCTACTTCTCAGCGACTTTAATCGCCATTGTACTTGTTCTTTGGTCCTGCACCTTTTATCGACGATCATGGACCAGGTATTCACCGAACCGACCAAAACGATACCAACGCAAAATGGAAATTTGCCGCATCGATCGCTCTTGGCTGTTTTGGAATTACATACCAACAAGTCCCTGGCCACTCCCCCCCATACGGAAAGGAAATCTCCTGGATAACTGAGCGTAAGGAAAACAAGAAATGCATATAGATATACACACTCGCAGGCATTCCGTCTTATAGAAGAATGGAACAAAGCAACCGATCGTTACATGATTCATAATTTTACCATCGTTTCAAGGAATTCACTATTTTTATCGTCTCTTCGCGGCCTTGCAGATCGCAGAATAACAGTAAACATCTGGACTTGTCGGAATTTTTATGTGGTTCTCCCAGAGCTTTCTTAATATCTCCATTGAATTTTTCTATGGATTTCGATAAGTCACTTCTCCGCGACGAATTGTCCTCCAAGGCAAATGTTCGGATCGTCATGTTGGATATTTCCGGTAAAAATGTGTATACGATATTTCCTACGTTTTCTTCGATCTCCTTATTTTCGATAACGACGCCGTACGTACCCAATGTAACCGTGTTGCAATTCGGCGGAAGGTCCTTACAATGACAATCTTAACAGAATTAAAAAACAACGCCGATAACGTTAAAATTAATGTAAAGTGCTTATACTATTACAGCCTGGCTTAGTCGCGCGATAAGTTCCAGGACTCTTCGGGGTTCGAAGTTATGAAAATACAATTCAAAATACTGGATTGTGAAAGTGTGCAAGATTATAGTTTGGTCATACGTCGTTTGAAATACCTTCTTTGGAAAATGGTATAGTTGGAGTGGTAAAAAATAATCCTAAAACAGGCTTGATAGTTAAATTTTTTATGATCTTTGTTTTAAGACGTTCCACGCTCCCTTTCTCATTCGCAGAAAATCCTTCGTAATTTTCTAGCGCGGAGACCGGTCCTCTGATTCGTTTTTCATTATTCGCTGCTTCTAGCCAGGATCTGGAATATCATTGTTCGCTGTTAGAAAAATGAGTCTCAAGGTTCTTCGGTGTGTACAAAAAGCAAAATGACTTTAAGTTATACGGGAGAGTGTGGACAGTCGAAAACAGTTTTTCTTTCATGTACGTACAGCAGGAGGATTTGGAAAATATTCGTATATCTCGTATTCGAACCTGCAAACCAGCGAAGCGCTTGACAAGTCCATTCCATTCAAATACTTGAATATGATCCTCAAAACATCGTACGTTAAGTACTGATTTAATCGGTCCTCCTTGGTCTTTGCTTTTTCCTCAACATTTAATTTATTCGTAACTTTGCCGCGGCTCTTTTTGCGCTGTAAATCCTCCATTTACGTATCACCAAATTCCCGTGAAACTTCGATAATGTAACGCGATGCAACTTGTGACCGGTGCTTCTCTTGCATAGATCAATCCGATTTGTCGTCGCCGTCGCGTCGTCTTCGGTTACGTTCAGTTAATCGTTTTCAATCGTTCTTCAGCGCTGTTTCGCGCGTCCATATATTGCTGTATGCGATATGTACATTATACTTACCAACCCTGCACTTGAGAACTACATACACCACATACACTTGCTCGATGATATTGAATGAGACGGAACGATACCAGGTGTCGCTCAGTGTTCCTTCCACCAGCTGGCCTGTCTTACAATCAGAGTCGTGTATAGTCGGGTACGCTCGCGTAAAGTCGCATACGCTCGAATACGTTCCGTACAACTCCGTACGCTTCATACACACAGTAAACCCAACCACTTCATACACTCTAGCATGCTCTAGCACGATACTTGTCACGGTCGGAACGTAACAGGGCACAACAAATCGGGCAAGTTTCGACAAATTGGAGTGGCAAATTCTGATTACTGCAACCTCTTCGTAGTTACTCCCAACTACAGTGAGCTACATTTTTATGACGTTCGCCCTCTTAGCAGCTCTATAGCAATCCTAGCATTTTTCGGGGCCCAATTTACATTACGAATGCTCCGTGTCAGCGAACGGTAATGACAAACTTCTCGATCGTTCAAAGTTGATCGTTCCTTTCTGTTTTACAACATTCGACAGCACCGCGAATTCAAGTGAACATATCGGACGGTAGCGAAGAGACATGTAACAGATACAGGTTCGATTGACTCTCATAGAAGAAAGCATCGCATGCGGAAAATGCAAACCATTACATCACGCTGACGGCCGATCTCTTTGCGAATCTCCGATGCAAATTCTTTATTCGCTGATAATTTTATACGCGAGAAACTAATGGAGGACGACGGTAAAGCAGCTATTTTCCTCAACGATATTGGAAATCTTTGCCGCGTATGTCTGGCGACAAATCAAAGTACTCAATGTATTTTTCGCACCGAGCGAAACAATCCCAACAGCACGTACGATACGTACGATTTGCCGAGTAAATTGCGTTTATGCGGTGGCGTAAAGGTGAGTTTCATTATTTACTTCAATCGCATCGTCGCTGTCACTGAGAACTTTACCTGTGAAACTTTTCGATCAGATAGTGGAAGACGATGGCTTACCAGCTAGCATTTGTACTAAGTGCGTAATAAAAGTCAACAAAGCGCACGAATTGAGGAAGCAATGCCAGATAGCTGATGTAAAATTAAGAAAATTGTATGGCAAATACGAAGATGGAAACAGAGCGGACACACCTATCGGGTTCGAGGTAAGTTTTCCATTTTTACAGTAATGCAATTCAATCCCAATATCGTACGTAACGATCTTTTATTTTTTTTTAAGCACCGCTACTGCCAAACGGACGGTACTTTCTTCGATTCCGCCGCGACTGAAACCGACGTAGCTCAGAAATCAAGCGACGATCTCCTTGTAAACGTTACTTCTAATTATAGTAGTACATGTAAGGACGAGCGAAAATCCAGCAATGAAATCAGTAACGAAGATGCAACGTATAAGCCAAACGCCCATCCGGATAGACAGTGCATCTATACGAAATGCAGACAAGTGGAATACGAAAAAATTTCCACCGGTAGGGAAGCCTATCGTACAAGAAGAATGACGACTTTTAAGCGAGTAACATCCATGGAACGTTTGAAGAGTCACAAGGAAAGGCAGAGGCAATATATAAAGAAGAATGCTAATCTGAAGCGGGAAGCCGTGGAAAGCGATTGTACGACAAACGTTAGGAATTCTCCTAGCCAAACGGGAAATAAATCCGATTCCCGATGTACTTACGTTTGTCCGAAATGTGACAGATGCTATTTCAGTAAAAAATCCTTAGACAGACACGTATCTACGCACAAGGATAAGAAAGTGACGTGTAACAAGTGCGACAAAGTATTCTTTCAGTCCGATGAGTTTCAGCGACACGCTAAATTACACAAAGCAAAAGAGAAGTCGAAGCCAGTATTGTGTAAGATTTGTAACAAAAATTTTCGAAAAATGGATACCATGGTGCGGCACTTAAATGTTCATAAGAAAGCTAATCCGAAGGAAGTCCTGTCGGTCCTCAAAGAAATCAGGGACAAAAGAAGATTGGAGAATATCGTGGAACATCGAGAAAGTATTTTAGGAAGTTCAATGAACGACGATGAAGACATAACGGCGAAAACGTTAACCACAATCGAGAAAATCAAGAGTAACGAAGACGATCCGGGGAAGCGTGACGCAAAATATGATCGCATATTTCCCGATGATTATTTATTGAATCCCGATTCGAGAAACGATATTAAAGTAGAATGCTCGGACCATGCGCAACTTTATCGATGCGAGTACTGTACAAAATGTTACACGACCGAGAAATCACTTCAGAGGCATTTATCGATACACGAAGAAAAGAAGTTTGTATGCAATGTGTGCAATATGAAATTTTTTCGTCAAGATAGGTTGAAAAGTCACAAAAGCCGATACGGACACGACGACGATAAAGGACCATCGGAAATTCAAAAACCGTCCGACGATAAGTCGGCAATTAGATTGATAAATAGCTGGATCCGGGAGGAGCTCGATTCGGACAATGAGGAGAAGGGATTTCCTTGTAAAATATGTGGAAAATCGTACGATACTAAAAAGTCTTTGTCCAAGCATCAAACGAATGCTCACGATGCGGAAAAGGAGAGGTGTACGAACTGTTGCAGTGAATCGTGTACCTGTACCTCAAAGGACAGAGATCGTGGAAAAGCGCACGAAAGATCGAAGCCGTACAGATGCGACGAATGCGATAAATCGTTTGAAAAGGAAGTGAAATTACAAAGGCACATGAGAATCCACGAACGTGCGAAAGAGCAACAGGATGCTAATTTCAAGCGGTTCTTGTGTCACATATGCAGCAAGACGTTTAGACAAAACACTGGTCTTATGTTTCACATGAGGACCCACACCGGATACAAGCCTCACGTCTGCAAATATTGCGGAAGGGGATTCACATCGAATTCGAACTGCATCAATCACGAGAGGACTCATACGGGCGACAGGCCGTTTGTATGTCACTTCTGCAGTGCCGCTTTTGCCAAATCATGCACTCTCAAAGCCCATATCACCACGCATACCGGCGAAGCGAATTATCATTGTAAAACTTGCGGAAAGTCATTTAGAAGATTAAAATACTTGAAGGAACACAGATTTACCCATACCGGTGAAAAGCCGTACGCGTGCAAGATATGCGGCACCGCGTACAGCCATTCCGGCAGTTTGTTCGTGCACGAGAAGAAATGTAAGGCTCAGTACAACAGTTATCAAACAAACTCTGCGCAAACTGTGCAGGTCTACTGCCAGCCGCAGACTTCTTCGCCAACGGTAAACCCCGTTATCACGGTCTTGCCGCAAGTTCATCCGAACGACGTTGCCGGGGCCGGAGCTTTGAGCGCCCCAACAAATAAATCCTACATGGATACTGTACAGGTACAAAGGACGAATTCGCAAAGTGTCGGTAACGCCGCAACCTCTGTACTTACGACGGATCTGTTGCACGTTCATTCCAATCACGATATCTCCGCCGTGAGAAATTTTGCTCTCATCGGGCAGATGTTTCAATCGTAGAACCCGTAGCCGGGAATGCCAAGTAGAATTTTGCTGTGATAAATATATTTTTCTTTCTACTTCATATACTACATACAATAATATGTATGTGAAATCGTATGCATTCGAGGCACGTATCGAGGCCGATGGCCGACTTTTGCACGCAAAACAAACAAATGCGCGAACTCGAAAGATTTTGAACGAGCTCAAATTATTCCAACGACAATCGAAAAGTTGGCTTCCCTCTCCATTCCAGGGCCAAACTCTTGCAAAGGAAATAGACGACCATAATACAGCCCCCGCCCCCTCCTCCCCCGCCCCTCCTCCACTCCTCCACAAAAAATTTCATTTTCGCCACTTCGGTCGTGAAGTTTATTTTCTTTTGCTAGATATAATAAAACGAAGTGATGAGATCGAGACACCATGTGTCTCACGATTGCGCGTTAACATACAGGAAAATTCATGTATCTTGTGACTAGGGAGAGGGCACAAGTTTTGTTCTACTTCTTTCTACTTGTACGTCGCATGAAAGTAAAAATTATATTAGAGAACGTTATCTTTATACATGGATTAGTGTAATGGGGTTGTTGGACGGAAAATCCAATAAAAGTTTCAGACACGCAGATCATTCTTTTTCATAACGCTTTTCATGACAAACTTTGATCCGTCTCGAGCTTACCTATCAGTACTGGCATTTATAACGAACCGATTCTATTCACATTGGTCCGCAAGCTTGCCGCATGTCCTCGATCGATCGATTCCGTCAGATTGTGCTTTATTCATTGAAACCGGTTAAAGCCAGGTTGAAACGATCGTAATCAGTGTAATACTGCCGGGAGATTGGCTTTATCGGCTCTTTTATCGTAGTATATAGATAAATGAAGTTAACATTACAACATCCGAAAGTGCTTCTCTTCCCCTTATCCTTGACTGACCACACATTCTCCTCCTTCTTCTCCTCCTCACCCTCCCAGCCCGCCAAGGAGCACTTAAAACCGGTGGGTCTCAAGCGATCCAAAGGTTAAATTAGAAAGATTCTAAAAACGTTTCATGTGCGCCTTGGTAGAAGGCGGTGGTGTTACCGAATTAATATTCGGTCCCCCTCTACAAAGAACGTGAAATATGCAGCGCTTAATCGTGTCACTTATTTTATCTTTCCGAATGTTCAATTGATCAGGGAGAAATTAATTTAAATGATAATATAAACTGTTAGAGGCGCTGTCGCTGCGCGAGCACAGAGCCGTCTGGGGACCTACGTGGAACGAAATTTCGTTCATCTAATGAACCCAGAGGTTTGGATTGCTTAGGTTGCTCGGATTCCCTCAGATCCCTTGCTTGTAGGCAGAAATGATATAGCATGTTTTCCATTTTTTTCCCCTTCTTTTTTCTATTCGAATAATACAGACGTAAGGGACAATCAAGCTTTTCGAAGTTTGAGGATCAAATTATTTTCGAGAAATTCGAGAATCGTATATACAGTGCGTCTTATCCCCACCACATTTTGATCGTTTTGATGGTTCCGATCAGTTCCGATCATGTGCGATCTGTTTTATAGCAATGTTTCGATCTTGTCTGATACGATGGATAACGAATCTGTGTGGCTATTACAATTACTGCGTGCCACAATGACATCGCAACGTAACGAATAATCTCCGATACAATCAGATCTGCGTTTTTCGAAATAAACAGGCGTATTCACTGACTTCACGTTTCGCGAGTAACTTTACATTCCCGGAGAAAATGTTTGATAGGAATTTAATAGTCGCATGCACATTCAACACATTATAAATTCGTATTGCACATTCTATTCTTCCTCATGTATTTTGAATGTCAACGATTTTAAACTGGTCTCTGGAATGAATTCATCATCCTCAGCCTTTGGTCAATACTACTTCGTCGAATTGTCAGGAGAGATGCATTCCTCGATGAAAATCGTATGTTAAAGTTAAAGAAACATGTGGTCGCAGCTTTTAGAATATCTAAAAGATGCATCTTTGGTCGCAAAGATACAGGAAGCGTTTGGTGTTAAGATACATTACGCGCAAAATTTGAGAAAATCCACGACCGAAGAAGAATCGACTAACAGTACTCTCGGATATGTTCCCCGTGAATTTAAGCACAACTCGGGCAGTTATATATCTTATCGTGAGGAAACCAGAACGAATGGTTACACCGAGGCCGAGCGAAAATTCGTCGACAGGTGCTCGTCGAACGAGAAACCGGCACCGGAGCAACCGAATCCTAATTACATTATAACAAATTACTTTTGGTATTATTTATTCCTATTTGGAACAGAATTAGGGGATGAAATATTTTATTCCGCTTTCATACCATTCTGGTTTTGGAATATCGACGGCGCCGTGGGTAGGCGTATCGTGTTGGTTTGGGCCATCGTCATGACCGTCGGTAAGTTACGATCCTTTCTTATTCCGTATATTCCGTTTAAGGGCAAAAAGAATGACAGCCGCATTACACAACTATCCGTATAGGCCAAGTATTAAAAGACGTGATACGCTGGCCAAGACCGGCTTGCCCACCTGCGGTCAGACTACAAAGCAAATGGTCCCAGGAGTATGGAATGCCTTCGACTCATGCAATGATCGCAGTGTCTATTCCATTTGGCGTGCTATTGTTTACGACAAACAGATACATGTATCACCTTTCTGTCGGTTGGACGATCGCCTTCCTTTGGTAAGCGATGGGTCATTCGTCGATCGCGGGCTAAGTATCGTATTTAAGAATGGAATGGAGCGAAATGGGATGGCATGGAAACAAACGTTAACGTGTGTGCTTGATCTTATTTGCTTCAAAGGTGTACCCTCGTTTGTATGAGCAGACTCTATTTGGGTATGCACACGGTACTAGATATTTTGGCTGGTCTAATATTAGCCATTTTACTAATGATTCCGCTGATACCTCTGGTGGATACGACGGACCGCTTTATCGTTACGAACATTTGGGTCTTACTGACGTTGACCGCCGTTAGCATAGCAACTATAATATATTATCCGCGTAGCGAAAAGTGGACACCAACCAGGTAAAGAACAAAGTAATACAGCTACGTTAACGAATGTGTCTAAAGTTCGACGTTTTCCGCAATATTATAGGGGCGACACTACGATGGTGGTATCAGTTACGGTAGGAGTACACGCAGGAACATGGCTGAATTACAGTACTGGCGCGATGTCAACGACTGCTCTTGCACCGCCATATGATATTATTTGGCCATCGTATCTTACACTCGGTCGAATGATTCTTAGAACTGTTCTTGGCTTTTGTAGCGTCGCCGCGACAAAGGTGACATGTAAATTTTTCACTTATACGATTATGTGTGCCATGATAGGTGTTAATTCGAAGGATCTCATGAGAAGTGAAAACTGTTTAGAGAACAAAAACAAAATTTTTGTCGATCTAGTCTACAAGTATATAGCTTGTTTTATGATAGGTGTAAATACCGTATACTTACTGCCAAATATTTTTGCTATGATCGGTGTCGATAGACCGACGTTTTACACGGAAATATGATGCGCCCGCACGCCTTCTTTCTTTCATTCGTTCATTTCTTCATAAGTTATTCATTTACTTTCACCGGCAGTGAATACGTCCCAAACTATTTACAGTAATTCATTACTTTTCGTATATTTACCAAGAGAACGCGTAAAGGTTACTACATCGTGTAATTTCACATTGGTTGCGTGTACAAGCCTTGCGATGTCATTCTATTTCGCGTATATACTGTACGTATTACAGAGCTAGTCGTGCTAGGAGACTTTATTTCCTCAATTTGCACAAAGTTAATCGTGCATCGTACCAAACAGTGATTCGGTTTTTCCTACTCTTACTAAAGAATCTATCCTAACGTTTAGATTCACATTTTCATACGCATTCGTTGCAAGAATCATGCTGCAACTTTCCCTTTGTCGATTATTTCTTGAGGATGACTCATTAATGTACACTCATCGCATCACGTTGACGTATCCATATTTTTATTCGGTTATAAATACGAGAAAGAATAGTAGGGTTAAATTCGCGAAAGGGTATCACAAAATACTCTTAAATCATATTACTGCTTACTTTCTCTAATTGTATCAGTCAATCATTGAATCGTGGTAAAAAGAGTTGTACACTTTTCATACATATCGTATATGACGGGAATTCCCATTAATAAAGCATTTTCCCAAATGTTAAATATCGTCTGCAGTTATCTTTTGTTAATTCGGAACGTCCCCATGAGTGTTATCCACTAACACGTCTAGTCTTACCACCTGGAAAGTTTCCAATAAACTATGCATTCCTTTGACGTACGATTGACGGTGACGTACTACAGTGATGCATACTTACCCTCATAACTTTATCCAAGTAACACTTTGCAGTTGCTGGTTTCACGACATATGGAACTGTAATGTCATACGTTATGCCAGCTTTATCAACGGCAACGACAACACGATCTGGATCGATAAGAATCGCAACGTCTTTGCTCGTAATCTGCATAAAAGAGGACAGAATGCGCATTAATTTTCGTTATCTCGTCGCAAGGAAGTCGTATACAGCTTACGCCTTCGGACACTTGGAACAGGCCAATTAAACGAGCGGGCGTTCCATTCAGAGGTTGTTTCAGTATCACGTAGCTTGGTACTGCAACGTCCGATGATTGCAAAGGAATCTCGTTTCGCGTAGTAAAATTCAATTCCTTTCTTTCCGTTTCTACGCCTTTCGGCAAAGACGGAATTTCCTCGATCAACGGTTTTTCAGTCTGCAATTGTTTCCGCGGTTCCCGATTTTCTATTCTATGTTGTTGTAATTTTCCCATGACCTATCGCGAGCACAACAAAAGCAAAATTCACATTCGATTCCATCGCTTCGCATCTATCCGGTCATGTTTCTCGCAATCTCACCTTCCTATTCCTAAGAATGACGTAATTGTCGGTATCCAAGATCTTTCCAAACTTATTCGATACCCCCTCCATTATAATTGATATTACAAACAACCAGAAGCTCTTACTATTTTGGCATTTTTCGTAAAACGTTGTGTTTATTGCAATGTCGTACGTCAGGCATGGTAGACCACCTATGCGCAAAAGTTATACAAAATGAGGCCTGAGAAAGGATGCACTTTGGGATACTTCTTTGCCCATCAATTACGATATTACAAAACCTTTGTCAGACTCTAGTCTTTCCCCTCCAATGCTCATTGGTACTACGAACGAGGGCTGCTCCTCTGAGAGCAATTCGAACAGCTTCGCTTCGGATATGTCTTCCGCCGGAGGAATTTTATCGGATGTGCATACGTTCAAAAAAACCTTCTCTCCGCAATCGGTTTTCGTCTTTATGCAGGCGCCTAAAATTTCATATGTAAAAGGATGTTGCGTTTGCTAAGACAGTTGCTAATATATAAATATTTCAGAAAAATTTTACCGGGTTTGGGTAGTATAACGAAAGAATGCGGAGAATCGAATTGTTTGGTTTTTTCGTTGGTTTCATGTTGTCCCTCATTCCCCTGCGAAATATAACCTTGCACTTTGTTTTGAAACACAAGACCTTGACATTATTCTCTTGGTTACTTACTGTTAGTAGCAAGCTTCTCGTAATTAATGTGTCGTCGACGTCCAACAGCACGCGATTGCTCATGGTTCAAGAAGTATTGTAGAGAATTTTGCCAGCTAATGAACGTTATTAAGAGACATAGAGGCATACATATAGAGAATGGTAGGAACCGTAGGAACGTCAATGGTTTGAGAGAGGCCGGATTTTCTACCTTCCCAATTACCTCATTGCCTAATATTCTAACATATCTAATATAAAATTACGTTGAATATAGGGAAATGTACATATGAAGGAACGTAATAGACACACGATCTTCGTTAGATTTCTGATTGCTGTTTTGAAATACTTTGCATATCCTTACAGCCACTTACAGCAGCGACTTCTTTCGTTTATGGAGGCGAGATCTTATCGCGTATTGCAATCACTACATTGACTTTTCCGGCTTTCGCCATCTCTTGATAGTTCGCGAAAACGACATAGGCACGCGCTAAGGTCACGCGCTCTGCGCGCCACACTAATGTATACCTACTTGACTGAGTGATTTTGTGCGCCATCTCTAATCGTTCATATCGTTGATATCGTTCATGTCGTTCATTGTCGCACATTGTCGCACATTGTTGGCACTTAATCATCGATTTCAGCCGATAATCAATAACAAACTTGATATTTGAATTTCGGAGTTCCCTGTCTGTTCTTATTTTGAAACAGCTATATCAAACGCATCGTAAAGCGATATAAAATGGCGAAGCAGTTCAATGCAATAGATGAAGTAACATTGAGGTACCTTGACAAACTGTTCTTTCAAATTTCGGGTAAGGAGGGTTCGTAATTTTTCAATGATTTGACAGCGATTTAATGGGAGAGGGTGGCACCGTTTTGGAAATTGGAGAAAACTACGAAGACGAAGAGGAATTTTCCTATTCGCCTGATGTACAATGCAACAGCGAAGAGGCATTGCGTCTATTAAATTTAGACGACTTTGCGAAGGAGGAAAGCGAAGAAAATGGCGATACGCAAATGACGCTCTGCTGTACGAGTTTCGACAGCCTCAAGGCCAAAATGACTGATATTGGAAACGGAAAGGTACGAACGTCTGCCATTAATTCGCTGTACCGGCAAAGCGCAAAAGAGCTTTAGCCCCATCCACAGTTATTGCATCTGTATTTGAATATAACCAGGTCAAGAAGTTAATTAAAGAAGACGGCGTAGGAGACGTCGTGCCCCCCGATGCACGGGTTACCATAACTTACGTAGGATATTTTGAATATCGAGACGAACCGTTCGACTCTACGTTTACCCGTGGTGGTTCCGATTCGTTTCGCTTGAGCGAATGTTCGCTCATACCTGGCTTACAGCTGGGTATCTCGACAATGAGAAAGCACGAAACCGCCTTATTCGTTATTCATCCCGACTTGGCGTACGGAAGATACGGCTGTCCGCCCCGTATTCCTCCGAACGAGGAAGTCGCATTCAGCGTGCGTTTGATAGATTTTCTGGACAATGGGTCCATGGATACTTTCGAAAATTTGAGTTTGGAAGAGAAAAAGATGTTCAAAAGTAACGTACAGAGAGTACACACCGCGTTCAATACCGCCAAGAATAACTTCAAACGAAACAAAATTAAATTAGCTATACGGGAGTAAGTTTTTCAAAGTACGATCGTTGACGCAGCTAATCCGCGATACGGATTAAAAAGCCTACATCTCTAAAAGGGATATCATCGTGGAATTCTCTTAGATATCAGAGGGCGGTGAACTGGTTGGAGAGCGTGGAGTTGCAAAACGAAGAGGAAGAAAAGGAAGCAAATAAATTACTTTCGACGGCTTTGAGCAATCTTGCGGTGTGTTACAACAAAGAGAATATGCCTCGTCGCGCGTGCATAGCTTGCAACAAAGTAGTCGTACCAACGGCGAAAACTCACTTCAAGTACGTATGGTTTGTTTAACTTGTCGCACAAGTAGAATGACTTTTGCGGTGACGAAAATGATTCCCTACCGTTTCTTTCGATCGCAGTCACGGCCGGGCGTTACTCACTATGGGGGAATACGATAAGGCAATGAAGGAACTGCAAATTTCCCTTAGAATGGAACCTAAGAACAAGGATATTATTCAAGAAATTCTTCTGGTACGTGTTACGGTATGAAGCACCGGTCGGTCATTGACACGTTACAGTGAAAGTTATTTCACGTTCCTTGGAGGTTTTCAGGTGGACGAGAAGCAAAGAAAATATTTAGACATAGAAAAGCGACTTTGGGGTAATTGCTTGAACGATCGAACGGACGCCAAGGGGGAATCGCCGTTTCAGAAGGTGGCGCGCGAAATGTGCGAAACGTTTGCTCGAGACACTCGACTGTTGAGACAAGCGCTCCCCGAAGGTTTGACACCGGAAGAAGATAAGCAGATTCGCGAGCAAGCCGCGGCGCTTGGCCTTTCCGTTACTACGCACGGGAGATACGGCCGAGAGATAACGTACCTTAACAAACAGAATTACTAACGGGATACTATAATACCTTTTGTAACGATGCATTTTCACAAAGACTTTTGTAGAAAAAAGAAAACGATATTATCCTTTCGATGGTTCCCTTTACAATAGAGGCGCTCGAGATGATTTTAGTATGGCTGGAACGGGGACGGTGGATTCGGATCGAAAAAGACAACTTGGTCGAGATGCACGTTTATTTACGAAAGGCCCTGCAGGCCGATAGTAAGAAAGCGGGCCGGAAGTATCGGGCATAGATGGTTGCGGCGGGCGGAGAGTTGGGTCGTGGAGCCGGCTGCAGCGGGTCAGTGGAGCCGCCGAGGAGCGTCCGAGGGAAAGGAAGCGCGTATTTCGGACGGAATGGCGGGTACGGGCACAGGGACGGGCATGGGCATGGACATGGGTGGGACGGGTACGGGCATCGAGACCGATAGCGGCGTGGTCGTCGAGGCGGATACCGCATCGTTGAGAGTCTGCGAAGAATCCGTTTCTTCCGTCCGGTCCATTTGGTCGCCGGTTCTCTCGAACTTTTGCCCGTAGAGATCTCGATACTTTCGTCCGACCGCGACCCAATCGACGACGTCATCGATGCGGACGGCGGAACCGGCGGCGTTGCCGAACGAGAGACGACTCCCCAGTGGACTGAGGTGGACAACCGAGAGAGCAACGCTGTCCTTGTGACCGATCTGGCTCTTTTTCGCCTTGGAGAGCCACTTGGCGCCCATCCTGGATCGAGCCGAGAGCGCCGCGTCGGCTCTCCGGAGACCCATCATGCGGACGAGGGAGGGTCGTTGACGGCTCGCGGCCCGTCTCTCGCAGAGCTTGAAGAGGTAGGACAGCCAGGTCGTAAAGAGATTCAGCGGAGAGGGTGCCGTGCTCGTCCTGCGCATCGAGAAAAGTGTGGCCCATCGGTCAGTCGTATTCTTTTTCGATATCTCTCTCTCTCAATTTCTCTCTCTCTCTCTCACTTTTGGTCGGAGCGGCCCCGAGCGGCCTCGAGCGGCCTCGAGCGACCTCAAGGGCCCCGCCTCCCCTTACCTGTGCATATTCCTAACGAGCTTACTCAATCCGTACTTCCACTCGATGTCGGACTGAGCCTGTATTCGCTGGTACGTGTCGCTCATCATTGCGATCAGAAGGTTTATCAGCACTACCACCGAGACTAGCATGTAAATGCCGAAGGCTAGCTTGAAGAGAATTCTCGTCCAGTCGGGCTGCATCGTTTCGACCTTGAATTGTTCGTGAGTCGTCTGACCGAAGATGGCGAAGAACAATAGCTCAACGGCCAGTACGGGACTCATCCTGACTGGAAATACGTGGGAACGATACGTCTGGTAAAAGCCGCGTCTCACAGACCGGCGGACCTACGCGGGCAACGAGGCCACGGGTAAGTCCGCCTCTCCGAACGCGTCCTCTACCACCCTTAGTTCTCTAGCTCTCTCGCTCTCTCTTTCTCTCTCTCTCTCTCGACCTCGGTCCTACGCACGAGAGCTCGGTAAAAGCGAACGCCTTCTCTGACGGGAAAACGATCACCCGGTTGCGCTCGCGCCATCATACCTTATCGGCGATACGTTTTCCGACATTCGATACCGTTCGGTTTTTCCGATCCGAGGGGAACTTTCAACGAGCTGTCATGAAATTTCCCGCGAGATTCGACGAGGAGAGCCGCGAGAATTGGGTGGAAAGGACGCGACTGTCGTCCTTGCCCGTGGGTTCCGATATCGGTTTGCGGTAGGGGGTGGGCTAACCGGGGCTAATCGAGGCTAATCGAGGCTAATCGGGGTGGCGACGGAGTCGGGAGTCGGGAGTCTGTAGTCTGTAGTCGGTAGTCGGTAGTCGGCAGTCGGGTGTCCGAGCGGCGCTCTAAACGGGCGGGCCCGAATTCGATGGGCCTTGGGTCGTCGGAACGTTGGAAGCGTTGGACGCGCCTCCAGGACCGGGGGCCCCAGTCGGGCCGCCCTCCTCCTCGTTTTCGTCGTCCCGGTCTTTCTCGTCCTTCTCGGCTTCCTCCTTGTCGGGTTCGTTGCCGGTCAGAGCGAGATACTTCTTCCTGATGGAGTCCCAGTCGACGACGCTCTCGATGCGCATCGCACTGTCGAAGGAAAGCTGACTACCGAGGGGACTGAGATGCACCACCGACAGAGTCACGCTGTCCTTCGGTCTGACCTGACCCTTCTTCACTTTGGCCAACCACTTGGCGCCCATCTTTGATCTCGGAGAGAGTCGAGCTCCGCGGCGAAGACCCATCATGTGTACCAGGGAGGGTCGCTTTCGCTTCGCGACGCGTTGCTTGCACACCTTCGTCAAGTACACGATCCAAGTAGTGAGCAAGTTAAGGGGCGACGGCGCAGTAGTCGTTCTGCAACATGTAATCGCGTTTCCAGCCTGTCCCCGTGCTCCGCTCTTATCGCGCTGGACCGCTCGTTTTTCCGTCATTTCGAACGCTCAAATTTTCGAACGACGGAACTTTCGAGCATCCATCGGGGAAAGCGAGCGCGATTTTTGCTCGCGGCATCGGCCTACTCGATCCTTTTCCGCTTCCCTCCCATTCCCATTCCTACTTTTTTCTCACTCTCTTTCTCTCACACACACACTCACTCTCTCTCTCTCTCTCTCTCGATCTCTGTCTCTCTTTCTCCGTGACTATTGACCGCGTCGCGGTTATCGATGCGGTCGATCAATTATCGGCTTACCTGTGCATGTTTCGGATCAGTTTACTGAGCCCGTATTTCCACTCAATGTCCGATTGGGCCTGTATCCGCTGGTACGTGTCGCTCATCATCGCGATCAGCAGATTAATTAATACGACTACCGAGACCAACATGTAAACGCCGAAGGCCAACTTGAAGAGGACCGAGGTCCATTGCGGCTGATTGGTCTCGACCTTCAGCTCGCCGTGGGTCGTTTGGCCAAAGACGGCGAAGAACAGATACTCGAAGGCGAGTACCGGGTTCATCTTTACTGGAATTCGAGGCACACAGGTTTCTCGATTGTCTAGCACTTTTTTTTTTGCTCGTTACTGTGTCTTCGTGCGACGCGTTCTTGACAGGCTGTCGCTATTCGGGCTACGGTGCGACTGACTCGCTATATGTATATGTAAATATGTATACGTGTTTGTTTGCATGTATATACGTGTGTATGTATGCATATATGTATGTATGTATGTGTACAGATGCGGTTGTGTATCGCGCGTACGGGCGAATCGATCGAACGATCGAAAGATCGATCGATTCAACGATACGAGCGAACGAATGAACGTACGAACGAGCATGCTCATGCTATACAGACTGGCCATGCTTGCGAATAACGTTGAACGCATGCCGAATTTTCAGGCAATTTCGAATCTAGCGCTTCTCTTCCAGTCACTCGAAGCTTTCCGGGCGTCCTTTGGGGAGCCCCGACCTCTCCGTGTTCCTCTCACGCGCCCTTTTCTCCTTCTCTTCTCTCCTCTTTCCTCGTTCAATCCCATACTCGCGTCGGAGTAATCGCGAGGTGCGCGCCGATGAACAGTTGGAGGTCCTCGAGCGTTCGAAGGAGTTCTTCCGGTTTTTCGGTTTCTTCTTCTTCGAAAGTTTCGGTTCACGCACGTACACGCGCGTTGCTCGTAGGAACGTAACATGCAATCGATGATTTTTCTGTTTCTCGCAGATTATCTCTTTCATTCGTCTCTCTCTCTCTCTCTCTCTCTCTCTCTCTCTCTCTCTCTCTCTCTCCACCTTCGCTCTTTCGTTCTCTTCACTCATTTTTTATACTTGCTCTCCCGGCACTGTACTTTTGTGCATTCTTTACGTACGTCTCACGGGGAATCGTGCATCGTGAAAATGCGCGAGCGTAGAAAAACAAACTACTTATCGTGCGCATGCAACGGCAAGATCGGTCGTTCCGAGGAGAGATAGAAGGGAGAAGGTAGAAAAGAAGAGTCAAAGGAGAAAAATGTCGGAGCAGAAAGAGAGCAACGAAAGTGAAAGGACGAGGGGATCGTTTTGGATAAGGGGAGTGGAGCACCCTCGCGTCTGGAGGTACACGACAGGACCGATTTGGCCGAGTTGACCGAGTCGACGAGTGAGACAAAAAACACGCATTGCGCAAGACTCGATGAGCACGAGAAAAACAGTAAATTGCTCGTGTATAACGTACAGACAGACATGTATATACATACATATATGTACACACACACACACGGATATATATATATATATATATATTCGTATGTATATATGTATATAGACGTACATAGAGAGAGATGCAAACGATGCACAACAGAGGCTGTGAAAGACGCGCGCACGAAACGGCGCCTCCGTGAGACAATAAATAAAGCCGGCAGTGATCGGCGTAAGCCCTCTCGGTTCGACTCCTCTCAACATCGTCATCGTGATCGAGATCGAGATCGAGATCGAGATCGAGGTCGAGGTCGAGGTCGAGGTCGAGTTGGAGATGAAAGTCGAGTCGGAATCGTGAACCGAGTAGCTGCGATTCGCATTCGTGCGCGAGCAAGTTGATTCGAAAGACCCGGCCTCGAGGGTACGAGGGCCGATAAGCGAACCGGGTCGAACGGGAGACGCTCGAGAGCTGAGCCGGGTGAATCGCGGCAACTCGAAGACGCCCGCTCGAATCGCAGCGCGGGCACGAGCCGAGCGAGAACAGTACACACATTTCGCCAAGTTGCGGCTGATTCGATCGGTGGTGTATGCGCCGACGTGAGGCACAGCTCGAGCAGGCAACGCGCACACACACAGACACGCCGGGCAAACGCGCAATGCGGACGATACGACACCGAGAAGAATCGTGTCCTGCATTCCGTTGTGCACGTGCCATTGCCGACAAAACGACGTTCCATCTTTATTGCGTTCCGTTAAAACGTTAACTTTCAGTCGAGGAAACTTACTATCTCGGGAGTTATCGTCACAACACTCATTCTTTTTCTTGTAGCGTCCGTAGCGACGAGGAGCCGCCGTCGACGGCGTCTCCGTCATCCATTCCGTAACATTGGCCAACAAATCTATCATTGCAAGTTATCCGATTATGCGTCTGTTTGCTCGAACGGCGGGATCACTACGAGCATGCGGGACATGGATACACCGGATCGCGCGCTTTCCACCCTTCGATCGATCCGTCTTTCCCTTCTCTTTTTCCTCTTTTCCCGATCACCCTCCGTCGATCTACCCTCGACCGTTCTTCCCTCCTCCGCGGGAGGGACGGTGGTCGCTATCGTGGGACACGCGAAGGGGACCGAGCCGCGCGAAAGATTCGCGAAAGCAAACGATCGAGCGCGAGGGACGCGGGGGCCACGAGGAAGGATTGTTTCGGAGAGGAACGATCTTTCGTATCTGTTTGCGCGGCCACTTCCATCGCCGTTTTTCTCTCGTATTTGATCTCCCTCTCGCTCTTTTATTTCGTCACTCTCGCACGCACGCACACACGCGACATTCGCGAACGCAGGCACCCGCGCAGCCACTCTTTCGCTTTCACGCAGCAGACGCAACGCAGACGCAGACGCAGACGCAGACGCAGACGCAAACGCGGACGAAGACGCAGCGCAAACGCAGGCGCGACTACTCTCAGACGCGCGCCTCGATCTACCTACCGACCGTTCGAATCCTCCCTCCGCAAATAGGAACCTCCGCGTTTCGCGCCCGACTCACTTACCGTCGTGGAAAGCCGTCTTCTTCTTGCGATCCTCCAAACGAGCGTCCTGCGGCGACTGATTCCTGAAGGCCTGATTGAGCGCGACAAAGTGCATGGAGAAGCCGAAAACGAAGATGGCCAGCACCGCGAGGAACCTCGCGAGATCCTTCATGAGGTTGCCGATGATGATGGCCCACGGGCCGAAGAGGTGATGGAAGGAGAGGAAGTCGAGGATCTGCACGCAGGCCAGCAAGAAGCTGAGGGCGAACAGCTGATTCCTGAGATAGAGCAAGGTCGGCCAGTACGGACGATGAACGATCACGAAGCCCATGAGGTGAAAGGCCACGCCGAATATGCCGAAGAGCAGGACCGCCAGCTTTATCCATCCGAGGCCGCTCTTGTCGCTCGGATTGGTCAGCTCGAAGAGCAGCAGCCCCGAGAGCATGACGAGGAGGCACCATTCGTACCAGTACGGGAGGAGGCTGGGCCGGACCACCGGATAGATCGGGACGATGCCGACCAGCAGGAGGAAGACCATCAGGTAGATGTGGGAGGTGAGATAGGACATGAACTTTATGATGGGGACATTGTTGTACTTGTGGCCGAGCGGAAGAGCGAATATCACCCAGACCGGCGGGCAGACGAGGAACGCGACGAAGAGAAGGATCGTCCTGAAGGCGTTCCAGTTCAGGCTACCCTGCCAGAGCTCCTGGAGGTAGCGCTGGACGACCGTGTGCGCGATCACCTCCTTCTGCTCGTTCTCGATCAAGACGTCGAGGAACTCGACGTTCCTGCGATCGATCGAGGTCAAGATCCGTCCGGCCGAGTCGGCCCCGGCTGCCAGTGCCAGCAGCTCCGTGGCCATCGATTCGCACTGCTTTCCCGCGGCTATCAGGTCCTTTGCCCGCTCCTTCTCCTTCTCCGAGAGCTTCACGTAGATGTTGGAGAGCTTGGCCGCAGTGTCGACCGGGGCCGGGGAGACGAGGACGAACTCCTCGATCGGCTTGTTGTTGTGGCTCTTGCTGCAGACCATCATGTTGTAGACGAACTGAAAGAGGAGGAGGAGGAGGAACGGTTAGGGGGGATCCAATGAGATCCGTCGGTCCCTCGATCGAGGGAGGATGGCCCGTCGTCGTACCCTCTTGTCCTCCATGAGGGCGTACGTGTCGTGCTCCTTCTCCATGAGGTACTTGAGGACGTCGTTGTGGCCCTCCGAGGCGGCGAACCAAATGGGCGCGCTCCCGAGGTTCGTCTCGCTCTTGGGCGACGCGCCGCTCTCCACGAGAAGCTTCACGACGTCGAGGTAGCCGGCGCGGGCGGCGCAGTGCAACGGCGTCCAGCCGTTCTTGTCGGTCGCGTTGATCTCCGCTCCCTGGCCCAGCAGCACCTCGACCATCTGGTAGTGGCCGTGCGTGGCCGCTATGTGGAGGCCGGTCTTTCCGTAACGATCGGCGCTGTGCAGCAGCTCGGCCGAGCGGCTCAGAAGGAGGCCCACCACCGTGATGTGGCCGCCGAAGCAGGCCAGGTGAAGCGGATTGAATCCGTTCTCGGTCGTCGCCGAGTCGACCTGCGGGAGGAAACGGCGCGCGAGGAAGTCTCCAGGGCTGCTCGTTGCTCGCGCTCGATGCTCGCACGATCTCGCTCACCTGCACGCCCGCCGAGTTCAGGAGCAGACGAACGACGTTCTCGTTGCCGGAGTAGGCCGCCAGGTGAAGCGGGGTCATTCCCGATTCGCTTCCCAGCTCCCCGACGAGGGAACCCCCGGTCGGCGGGTCGGACTTCACCGTGCCCGGCACGTGGGTGAGCAGCTCTCGAACGGTGTCTGTGAAAAGGTGAGGAGGAAGCGAGGCGCGTCTCGCGATACGGGCGAACGATCGACGGAACGGGGTGACTCACCGGCCTGGCCGAAGTACGCGGCGACGTGCAGAGCGGTGACGCCGAGCTTCTTGCTGGATATGCGGAGCGACTGGGAGGACCGCATGACCTCGAGGACCTGGCCGTGGCCGTGCTGAGCGGCGAGATGAACCGCGGTGAATCCGGCCCGATTCTCGTCGGCGCACGATGCCCCGGCCCTGACGAGGGCCCTCACGACCTCCGCGTGGCCGCCCTCCGCGGCCAGCTGGAGCGGCGTCGCCTCGGTCAGCCTGTTCCTCGCGGAGATCACGCCCTGCCGGTCAAACTTCATGAGCTCCTCGATCACGCGAACGCTCCCCTGCATCGCGGCTATGTGGGCGCACGTGTTCCCGTCCTTGGTGCAGGCCATCACGAGGCTGGGGTGCCTCTGGAGAAAGAGCTGGGCGACCTCGGCGTAATTGTTCATCGCCGCGGCGTGAATGGGCTTCTGGCCCTGATCGTCGGTCGCGTCGATGCTCGCGCCGAGCTCCAGGAGGAGCTTGCAGACCTCCAGCTGGCCGGCCGCGGCCGCGAGATGCAGGGGCGTCTGCTTTCTCAGCGTGAGCACGTCTATCGCGGCCCCGTGATCCTGAATGAGGAATCGAACGAGATGGGAGTAGCCGTTCATCGCCGCCAAATGAAGCGCGGTCCTCCCGACCCGGGACTTTGAGTTTATGAAGGCCTTGTTGGCGAGGAGGGCGTCGCAGACCCGGAGATACCCGTGCTCCGCCGCGAGGTGAAGGGCCGACCGTCCCTCGAGGTCGAAGACGTCGACCCTCGCGTGATTCGCGAGGAGGGTCGTCACGAGCTCCATGTGGCCCCGATGCGCGGCGATGAGGAGCGGCGTCCAGCCGACCGCGCTCTGCCGGTTCAGGGCCTTCTGCACCTCCGTCGGCGACATACGGCCGATCATCTCCGAGAGGACCTCGTTGTTTCCCGCGAGGGCGCAGTAGTGAAAGGCCGACTCCTGGGCCTGCCGCGTCTGCAGGGAAACGTCGGCGCCGCCCTCGAGGAGGGCGCGAACGACCGCCCGATCGTCGCCCGGCGTCCCGACCTCCGAGGGCTCGATCTGCGCGGCGTAGTGCAGGGCGCTCGCTCCCTCGTTCGTCAGGCTGTTGACGTAAGCCGTGGCCGTTTCCGGGCCCTTCCTCTCCCGCACGAACTCGATCAGATAGCGGACCACGTCCGCCCGGCAGCCCCGGCAGGCCAGGTGGAGCGGCGTCTCTCCGTTCTGCCCGACAGACCGATCGAATCGAGGCTACAGAGACGGTCCGGGTGGGGTGGGGGGACAGTGGCGCGAGAGAGCGATACCTTGGACTTGAACATCGGGTCGCCGCCGTCCTCGAGCAGCAGAAGGAGGGTCGCCGCGTTCCCGTGGCTCGCGGCCACGTGAACCGGCGTCTGGCCGTCGTCGGTGGTCAGGTTCGGCCCGGCGCCGGACTTGAGAAGCATCAGGGCGCACCTGTCGCCGTCCGGGACCCTCGCGGCGATGTGGAGCGGGGTCTCCCTCAGCTTACCGCCGCGCACGTGAACCTCCGCTCCGTAGCCGAGCAGGGTCTCCACGACCGCCGGCTTCGCGTTCTCCACGGCGATGTGAAGGGCCGTGTAGTTGTCGTTGGTCGTCGCGTCCACCTGAGTCGCTCGGGCGAGGAGACGCCGGTCTCGTCAGTTTCCTGAATCTCGATCTCGACCGCGATTTGGGAGGGACGGCTCCCTGCGAGCCCTCCCTGCCTACCCACCTTCTCTCCCCGCTGCAGCAGGGTGCTGATGATGCCGACGTGGCCGTACTTGGCCGCGGTGTGAATCGACCTCGCGCCCCGTTTGTTCGGCATGTGCAGGTAGACCCCCTTCTTGAAGAGCATCGTCGCGCACTCCGAGTGCCCGTTCAGCGAGGCGATGTGCATCAGGGTCGATCCGTCCTTGGTCCTCTCGAATATGCTCGCCTTGAACTTGTCGGCCAGCAGCTCGATTATCGAGGCGTGACCGTTCTCGGCCGCGAGATGCATGGGCGTGCGATCCTGCCGATCGGTGATCGAGGCGGACGCTCTCACCCCGTAAAAGTACTTTACGAGCGTCTCGTCGCCCTCGGCGCTCGCGATGTGCAGCGCGGTCTGTCCCTCGCCCTGAAACCAACGCACGATCGCAAAGTCCGCCTCCTCCGTCGCATCTCGTCTCCCGCGATCGAGCGGCATTCGCCGACCGGACGACTCCGTACGTTTTGCGTGTCGACCGTCGCTCCGTAGTCCACCAGGATCCGCACCATGTCGATGTCCCTCCTTCTCGCCGCCAGATGAAGCGCCGAATCTCCCGTCGGGGTCGTAGCGCGAAGCTGATCGGCCGCCTGCTGGGCCAATAGCTCCCGACACATCGACTGGTTTCCCGCCTCCACCGCCAGCAGGAGGGGTATCTTTCCTCTCTGCCGATTACGCGACACCACGATCGTAAATACCAACCGAGAAGCCTCCGAGAGAGGAGAGTAGGAGCGAAGGAGAGCGCCCTGCACCGCGCCCGTGCCGGCCGGCGATAGTCCCGAAGGCACCGCGCCAGGGTCGGCCGTCACGCGAGCAGCGGACGCGGACGGGGCGCGAGGCAGGGATCTTGATCTCGCTCGTTTCGCCGAATTCGCGAATCGCCACTCACCCCGTCGACTTTCGATCTGATGTCACGTCCGGCCGCGGCCAGGAGCGCCCGCAAGATCGACGTCGCCGTTCCGGTCTGCCGCGAAGCCACGAGATGCACGGCGGTCTGCTGCCTCGACTACGGCGTTTCATGAAACATCAGAGTTATCGCTCTTACCCTCGGCTAGTGGGACGCGTCCCTCTCGAGACGCCCCGTCGGCCGATAGGGCGAGGAGAGAAAGAGAAAAGATTCGTACCCCCCCGGTGGCGTAGGGATCGACGCCCCTCTTGGACAGCAGCAGCTTCACCACGTCCTCCCTCGAGTACATCGCCGCGATGTGGAGAGCATTGTAATTGTCCTGCGAAAAAGTTGGAGGAGAAACGTCATCGTTGGTCGCGAGGTCGGTCGGCGGGAGTCGTGTTTCGTCTTCGAGGGTTCCGAGGGTCGGGACAGCGAACGGCGAGAGTCGCGAGAGCGGCAAACGCCACGCAAGGGGAAAGTCCCGCGAAGGTACGGTCCGTTCTCGCGATACGATCGCGAATCGGCGGTGGCGGGGATTTGGGGGGTAACGGCGGGCTTAATCGTCTCCAAGAATCGGAGGAATTCTTCGCCCCAGTGACCGGCCGCCGCGGTGGTCGGTCGGGAGTTTCCCGGGAACGGCGCGAGCCCCTTGGCCTTGGCTCTCCCACACGCGATCTCGCGGGAAGCGGTGCGAGCGGAGAGCCCTCCGCGACCGCGAATTTCCGGAAACGGGGAAAAGAGCGCGGAACTTGCGATACTTGCGTTGTTTCTCGCTCCGACGTCCGCTCCCAGCTCGATCATGCGATCGAGCAATCCGGTGCGATTGTCCTTGACCGCGTACATCAACGGCGTCATCCCCGTCCCCTGAAAGGAAAGAGAGCGCACGACGGTCGTGAGAGGAGGCGAGCAAGAGGGGTGACGGTCGTTAGCCGACGGGAGATGCGACAGACCGGATCGGCGAGTCCGGCGAGAGGAGCGATAGCGGGTTCCTCTCCCGCGGCGGCCGCCGCGAGGGCGGCCTGCGTCGTCTTCTCGAGGGACTTGAGGAGCTGATCGACGGGCGGCCATTCTCCGCGCGCGGCGAGCGCGAGGAGCTTTTGCCCGGCCTCCCTCGCGGTCGCTCCGGCGGAGCTCGGCTTGCTTCCTGGCTGCGGCGCTCCCTCGCCGGTTCCTCCGGCGACGCTTCCCGTCGAGGAGGTGCTCCCCGTCGCCGGCGTCGACGACGGTCCGCCCGCGGATCCTCCCCCGGAGCCGACATCCTCCTTCCCCACCGTGGAGGCTTCCTCCTTGCTCGGCGGATTTCTTCGGTCCTCCTTGCTGGCCGTCGGTGGTTTCCTGCTGCCGCTACTCATGCTGCCGCGACGAGTCCCGCACTCTCATCCTCCTCGTTCGGCGTCCCGATCAACGTTCCGTTCGCGGCGATCGCTCACGAAAACGAATCCGCGGAGGAGCGATATCGCGCGACGTCCTCTCCTCTCGGCGGCGAGCGTTCGAAGAGGACGCGCGTTCCCGATGGTCGCGGCCGCCGAGCCTCGGCCTCCCCCGACCCTCGACCCTCTATCCTCTATCCTCTATTCTCGGCCCTCTCCTTCGGAGAAGGATCGACCAATCACGCTCGCGTTGCCGCGCGAAACACAGGGGTAACGGTACGACGATACGACGGTACGGAGGTACCAAGGGACGAAGGCACGAAGGTGCCGAGAGACGAAGGTCCGACGATTCGACGGTTCACCGGTATCGCGACTGGTCGACGCTTTCCAGCCGTCGACGGGGCCGTTTCGCTGGAATCTTAGAAAATGCGGCAAATCGGAGGTAACGGCGAAGGCGGCGATAGCGTGGGTGGCGGTGGAGGGACGGGTGCAGGCCAAGAAAGCCGCCCTGGCCCGCTCGACGGAAGAAAGGGGAGCGCGTGGTACGGGAGGTGGTAGCAGGTCGAGTCGTCGTCGTCACGCGACTTCCGGAGCGTGCCAGCAGGCACGCCATAGCCCTATCTCGAATACCCTGCCACCCCGTTTAAATCTCCCTCCCTCCCCCGATCCCCTTTCCACCTTTCTTACCATCCCTTTGCCCTCCACCGCCCCCTTTCGACTTTCATTCTACTCCCCGTATACTTTGCTCGAATAACCTACGATGCAACCTCGCACCTTTTCGCGGCTTCTGTTGTTCTCTCTCTCTCTCTCTCTCTCTCTCCCGCCGTCCTTGTTTCTCTCTTTCTGTTTCCGTGAAGAAAATATCGCCTTACGGAAACTCGACGCAACGGGTGTTAAAGTTCAGCCGGAGCGATTACAATGAGTCCGATAGGTTCCGTTATCTTCCGCAGCTTCGATGCCGAGGTCGGAAGTTATCGTTTCGTCACGGGTCAAGGTGCGGAATCGGGTACATGACGACACGGATCGTGTAGACCGACAAACGGTTCGCCCGTTCCTACTTCAGAGCTTTCGCGTCATTGCGGCCGCGACGATCTTGGCGATCGAGAAGGAAATCGTCCGAAAGCCGAGCAACGGAGACGCGTCGATTCGCGACCGAAGGAGGAACAGGTGAAACGGTGTTGACGCGACCGTCGAAAGGGGCAAGAGAACGAGAGTCCCGAGAGACATGCTTCGCTGGCGTCTAGGAGAGAATCGGTTGGCGGCGTTCCGACGCAACCTGCTGGAAGCGACGAAAGGCCCGCCGGAGCGGTGGTTCGGTAAGTGGCTGGAGATGGAAAGGAAACTCCGAGAAAACCGTGCACTCTTTCAGGGGCTCGAGCCTCGTCGACGAGGCCGCCGACAGCGGCGTTCCACCGTTTCGAGGGAAGCGAGGGGGCCCCTGCCTCGGTCGGCCCCTCGAGCTCGTACTTTCGCCGTCGGAGCGAGCGGGAGCTCCTGGAGATCTCGGTCGGACAGTTGCTGGGAAAATCGGCCGAGAGATGGCCCAACCGCGAGTGCCTCGTCTCGATCCCCGGGGAGGCGCGACTCACCTTCTCCGAGGCCGTTCGACGAGTCGATCGGCTGGCAGCGGGCCTCAAGACCCTGGGCCTCCGGCGAGGAGATCGGATCGCCGTTTGGGGGCCGAACGACCTCGAGTGGTTCCTCGTCTCGATGGCCGCTGCGAGGGGAGGTTTCGTTCTCGTTACCCTCAATCCGGCCTACAGGGAGGACGAGCTTCTCCACTGTCTCCGACTGACCGAACCGAGGGCGGTCGTCTCGCCCGAGAGCTTCAAGACGCAGGATTACCCGGGAATGCTCCTCCGAGCCAAGCCCCTCTGTCCCAGCTTGGACCACCTGATCGTCTACTCGGAGAACGCAATATCGTAAGACGGAATAATCCCCCGATATCGACGTCCCATTCCGGGTCCCGCGTTCCTCCGAGAGGCGCATCCCGATTCGGCCGTGGCGCGCCACGAGCACGGCTCGATCTCTTCGATATCTCGGGACCGAGACTCGAAACGTCTCTCCCTCTTGCGGATACGTCGTCGGGCGAGGCGGCGGTCACGGATTCCGCTTGGCCCGAAGGCGAATCGATTGCTCGCAGCCCACCTTCGACCCCACCTTCGACCCCACCTTTGCTGTCCACCTTCGACCTCGCCTCCGGCCAATTCCTCCTTCCTTCTCCTCCGAGGCTTCGTCATTTTCAAACTTTCGCTCGATCATCGCCCGATTTGATTAATATTCGTACCGCGAGAAAGAAATCACCGCCGGCGCAATTAGGTTAATGGCCAGAGTGGCAGCCACCGGCCGGCTCTCGCCCCGCCGGACGATCGATCGATCGATCGACCGAATTTTTCCGTTCGCAGGGGAACTCGAAGGTTCTCGGACGTCGAGGGCCTCGCCTCGAGAAGCGAGGTCGAGGGAATCGCCGCGGAACAGGGCCGCGGATCGGCCTACGACGGATGTAACGTGCAATTCACCTCGGGGACGACCGGAAAGCCAAAGGCCGCCGTGGTCTCTCACAGATCTATCGTGAACAACGCCAGAGAGGTAACGCTATACGCCCTCGTTCTCTCCCCCCCCCCCCCCCTCTCTCTGCCTATACCGCGGCTTCTCCGTCGCGCGTTAATCGTTCCCTCGCCAGGTATCGATAAGGTCCGGCCTCGGCCCCGAGGACAGAGTCTGCCTGAACGTGCCCCTGTTTCACGCGTTCGGCCTGGTCATCGGTCAGATGGCGGCCATTTACGCCGGAAGCACCACCGTCCTCGAGTCTCGCTCGTTCGTGCCCCTTCGAACGTTGGAGGCGATCGCGAGGGAGCGGTGCACCATCTCCTACGGCACTCCGACCATGTGGGTAAGAGGCCGCGCTCGTCCGACTCCCAGTCGGGGGTAGGTCCGATTCGATCTCTTTGCCGAGAACCAGCTTGATCCTCTGCTACAGATAAACCTGATAAACGAGCGGGAAAAGCTCGGCCCGTCCTGGACCGGCAGGCTCTCGGGCGGCGTCATCGGCGGCGCTCCCGCCAGCCCGGAGCTTCTCAGGAGGATCAGGGGGCGCCTCGGTTTCGACGACACGCAGGTAAGAGCTCCTCGTTCGAGAACGCGACCGACCGTCGATGCCTGTCCGAGCGAAATTCCCTCCTTGTCTTTACCCAGACGGTGTACGGCCTCACGGAGACGACGGCGGTGGTTTTCCAGTCGATGGCCGGTCAGAGCCACGAACTCACCGAAACAACCGTCGGTAGCTTGGGCGATCACTTTGAGGCCATGGTAAATAGGAAGGGAAAATTTGGTAGAGACGAGAAAAGCCTCGGGCCCCGTCGTGGCCCTGTCTCGTTCGTCGACTAACGGCTACCTCGTTCCTCCGTTCGCCGGAAAAGGTGGTCGACGAGAGAGGCGCCGCGGTTCCGCTCGGGACGCCCGGCGAACTCTGGATTCGTGGCTACGGCACCATGATCGGCTACTGGAAGGACGAGGAGAACACGAGAAAGACCCTGACGGAGGACGGTTGGCTGAAAACCGGCGATAGGTTCGTTCTACAAGCCGACGGTTACGGGCAGGTGATCGGCAGGTACAAGGACATGCTGATACGAGGCGGAGAGAACATCTTTCCAAAGGTCTGTCGGCCGCTCTTCCTCCCTCCCGCCTTGCCATTTCCGCTTTCCGCCCCCCCCCCCCCCCCAACTCTTCTCAACCGAACGGGGCTCGTCTTTCCGCAGGAGATCGAAGACTTTTTGACGACTCATCCGTCGGTTATGGAGGTGTACGTTATCGGAGCCGCCGACGAGGTCTACGGCGAGGAGATCTGCGCGTGCGTGCGCGTCAAGGACGGCGCCAAAGTCACCGCGGACCACCTGAGAGACTACTGCCGTGGAAAGATCTCCCACTTCAAGATACCGCGATACGTCGAATTCGTCGACGAATTCCCAAAGACCGCCAGCGGGAAGGTGCAAAAGTTTCTCTTGAAGGAGGAATTGGAGCGAAAAGGAGCGATACCCTCTCGAAGAGGCTGATGGACGGAGAGAGATCGGAAACCGTCCCGTATCTCCGAGGAGATCGCTAATCTAACTTCGCAAATACAAAGGTCCGGCTTTCCGCAAATACAGTCGCGTCCCTCTGCCTTTGCCTCCTATGCCTCCACGAAACCATTCGCGATCGCTATCGGCAAACCGTAACGGCGCGCCAAACGGCTCGACGCGCCGCCGCCGTCGCTCGTCAGCGACCGAGCCGTTCTAACCCAGACCGACCGAGGGGATCTGCCGACCCCGGTAAGGGAGGAAACTTCTCGAGCGCGTTTCACCTCGTACCTACAATTCCGGCCGCTGCCATCGCTGCCTCCGTCTTCCTCGATCCTCGTCGTCCGATCGATCTCGATCCGTCGGTTTCCAGGGAAATTCAAGTAGACGGACGACAGCCGGCCGGCCCGGGAGAGACTTCGCTTCCTTCAGAATCATGATCCGTGAGCCGAGAACCGAGAAAGATGCGAGAAAAAGGAAGAGGCGAAGGAGCAGGGGAAGGAGAAGAGGCGAGAGAATCCGCCGCGGCAGATGGTGTACGGTGGCCGCGTCGTGATTGCAGCTGCTCGGCAAGAAACACCTGCCGTTTTCTCCTACGGCCGTGGTGGTACGTCCGAAATCACTGCTCATCGTCGCTCCCTCCTTCCCCGTCGCTGGCTCTCGGGACGGACGGTCGAAGCTCGTTCATAGAGAGGAAAAGCCAAGAATCGGGAAAAGCCGGGGAAAATTGCTCGAGGTCTCCCCCCGTTGGCGTTCCACCGTCCCTCTCCCTCTCACACCTCGAGGGGGCCAATGTCGGTTTGCGCCGACATTCGCGGAGCGCGATGTTCCTCGAGGGATACTCGGAAGAGGGCGAGAGAGGGAGGAGGGAACGAAGGACGGGAGGGCCGACCGGTCGGTATATTTTAGAAGCACCGGCGGTCCTCTCTCTCGCTTTCTCTCTCCCTCCCTCCCTCTCTCGGGAGTGGTCGATCCTCCCGAAGACGTTCGAGTTCGGCGAGCACCTGGTCCAGCGGGACGAGGGCCTCCCCCGGCCGCGACTTATCCTCTGCCAGACGTTATCTCCTCTTTCACCGAGACCCTCGCCGCGTTTCCCCTCCGCTTTTCTTCTCGCCGCAATTCTGCCCGACGAAGAAATCGCCGTTTTCCTTCGATCGTGCTCGAATATTTCCCGCTCGACGACCATCGCGACGGCGTAGGGCCACGGAAGGAGAGCGTCGAACGGCTTCCCTTCGCTCCGATTTTTCCGAAACTTTGCATGGGGGGGGGGGGGCGAACGACAGTCGGTTCGCGAGACCTGCCGATCGAGGGAACCTGTCGGGGCGATGAGCGGGGCGATGAGCGGGGCGAGGGACGAGACCCTGTTGGGCTTCGACGGGGAGGAGGTTATCCCTGGGAAGACTCGGGAGGACGCGGAATATCGCGAACCCCCGTCTGGATGGCGGACGCGGCACGCGCGTGCCGGGCGTCGTGCGCCACGTGCACGCGATTACGCATCTGTCGTATTACGTTGTACGATACTTGGCTCTCTCGGGGTCTCGATCGCGAGAGATCGGGGGGACACGGCCGCGACGTTGCACCCGAGCCAACGGGCCAACGGGCCAACGGGCCAACGGGTCAACGAGCCGACCAACCGGAGAGCCAACGCGACTCCCTCGCGGCTCCTGCCTCTCGTGGCCGGCGACTCGACGAAACGCCGACCGACCAATCGTCGACGTCCCTCCGCCCGCTTCGCCGTCGCTCGATCGCCGATCCCAAGTGTCCCTTCGACGCGCACTCTCCTCCTTTTGCCCGTCTCCGTTAAAAGAGACGATCGAGAGACTCCGACGACGACGACGACGACGACGACGAGCCGAGGATACGCGAGAAAGGTTCGTCGGGACGTAGAAATTCCCATGAACCTCCTTGCGCGTCCGAGGGGAAGCTCGAAGGCGGATCGACGGGACGCGAGGACGTCCCCCCGGATAGGGTTCTCCCGTCTCTGGGATCGTGAGAAAGGAAACTCCCCCTCTTCCCTTGCATATTTTCCGCCCAACTGCCGAACGTTTTCCCGGAAAATTCGTCGCACGGGGATTCGGGTCGGGCGGATTCGTCGAGCGAGTTCCCCGTCGAGAGCCGGAACGGAGCTGTTGCGAGATCCTCCCCGAGAGAGGGTCCCGCTTTCCCCCGAATACTCGGAGCGACACTCCCGAAAGTTCGGGAGCACAGAGACGAAAGACCGTCGTACTCCCCTGTGGATCGATCCCCCCTTCTCGGCGTTACCTCGCCCTCGGACTCCAGGGAAAGCCCCGTCGACGTTCCCCCTTCCCTCGGAAAAGACGACGCTGCGACGAATAAGAGTCGCATCGACCGGTCGGCTCCGGGGGCGCGTTTCCCGTCTTCCCACCCTCGCGTTCGAATCACGATCTCTCGCGAGACCGAGAGACCGGTCGGTGGCCCTCTCGTCGAGTGCCCCGCGGCTCGCGACTTCTTTGTACGGACGGTTACCCCTCCAACCTTCCGCGTTGCGCGCCGGTTTGCTCAGGATTAAAAATGTAGTTTCGAATTAAAAGAGCACAACGGACTCGCCGTCTCGGAAGCTTCTCTGAACCTCCGCTCTCCCGCAGCCCTCCTCTCGCGGAAGGAACTCGGAACGGAGAAGCGAGGTCCGATCGACGGTCGAGCGGGGGCCCCTTTCCGCCGCGGCTATGCCGGACGAAACGACGTCACCGGTCATGAGAATCGCGTTTTCGGGGAACGTCCGATCCAACGGCGATCGGGATTAATAAATTGCGTTTCAACGGCTCGAACGCTAGGACAGAGCTCAAAGGGGGAGAGCGCGCCGCGGCGATGCGCTTGGTCGCGCTCCAGGCGCACCTGTCGACGGTTTCGTCGACCGCTACCGATCGCTATCGTCGCGATAGCAGCGAGCAGGCAGGAGAGAGGCAGAACGGCAGAGGAAATTCCCAAATTTTCCATGTTCATTTTACGCTCTTCGATTATTGAATCGTAAAGTGAACCGTGTACCGCGGAGAACGTGATTTCCATCCATCCAGATTGCCCAGGTTGTTCGGGGGTGGAACGGGGCGTCGATTGAGGCCAACGAGCGCGAGCCGTGGCTCGCGCGAGCGATCGGACGAGGCCGATTTTCTCGGCGAAAAGAGCGTGCCCCTCTGACAATGAGACCATCGCCGGAAACCCGCTCCGTTCAACGGCTCGGCCAGCCGTGTTCCTATCGCGGGCGTCTTTTGCCCCCGGTCGCGTAGTCGTCGGGTTTCCTCTACATCCAAATAACCTAAATACCGCGACTTCTATGGCTCCGCGTTCCCTTTCGAGAACTTCTTCGACGGACCTCCCTCCCCCACGGTTCGCCACAAGGCCGACTTCGTTGGAAGCCTTTCCGCCGGTTTCGCCCTTCGGGCCCATTTCCCCCTCGCCGCTGGATGGGGAAAATTTCCGAGTAATCTCGAGAAAACTCGTGGCAACCGAGGAGTGGCGAGCCAAAGTTTGACCGAAGGCAATCGATGGAGTGGCCTCGTCGGTCGCTCGATTTCTCCAACGCCGTGCTTTCCGCCACGGCGCGCGCGAGCCAAATCGGAGCAAGATCGGCCGTGCAATGCGAAGCATTCGCGACACGCGATTCCACGATCGCGATAAGCGCTCGGGTAACGCTCGGCCGAGCCGTTATCGGCGACCGTAAAGTGAAATTACTACGGTCGTACGTTCCCCGGGCTCCGCCGCTGTCCGCCGGTGTCTCGGGCTCCAAGTACCAACGGCGACGAGTTACAATTTCACCTTTGCCCCATTTGTCGCCTTTTCGCCGCCCGGTCTCTCGCGACCACCGTGCCTCACCGAGCGCGATAACCGAATTTTCTTAACCGACGCCCAACTCGGATAGATAGGGCAGGCAGAAGGCAGACAGGGAATGGGACGGAACAGGCAGGAGAGAGACAGGACAGGGAGGAGACAGACGGGACTTCCCATAACGAGGTGCCACCCTCGATATCTCCAACAAGATTGCAAACGATGCGAACGAATTCCAGCTATCTTCTTAGATATTTCTAATAAATATTTATGCAAAGTTTCTTCTAAATCGGAACCCATGTATGTACATGGACCCAGCAGATGCTGGTAGGTAAGGTAGGTAGGTAGGTACTCGTAGGTACTCGTAGGTCGTCTTAAGTCCTCGTACTCGAGTCCTTGCAAGAGCTCATGGAAGCCCGCCAGAGCCGCAACCGGATCCATCGGAACTGGCCACTTCGCAATGGCGCATCGACATTTCCGTTTCTTCCGGAAATCATTCGTTCCTTTGAATTTTCCTGCGGCGTGGGGGAGGAAGAAGCTCATAACCGATGGAAGGTCCGTCGCTGCCCTGTCGAAACGAGGAAATGCCGCGACTATATGGGGGGCGGGGTGGTCATTGGCGAAAAGTCTTGGCCATTGGAGCAAAAAACATGGAGGCAGTGGTCATTTTTCCGCTCGGGAAAGATGACGCTGCTTTCCTGATGATGCTCCGTCGAGCTGGGAAACGGAGCCGTCGCGAGACAGCAGTAGCGCTTTCGGTGAGCGACGCACGGAACAAAGACAGAGGTATAGAGTGCGCGCCTGTGTGTGTGTATGAGAGAGATAGATAGATAGACAGAGAGAGAGAGAGAGAGAGAGAGAGAGAAAAGAAGCGAGAGCGGCGAGACCGGTGTGACGGGTTCGCAGATGCGAGCGACTCGCGTTCCGTTGGCTCTCGCTGTAATCGACGAGTCGAAGAAACTGCCTGCCGAGCCTGCCGCCAGTTACGATTTTCTCGAGGAGCAAAAGGTGCACGATGAAACAATCGGAAGAATTGCCACGCAAACGTGGCGTAAATGTACACGCATCTGCGTGAAAATCGTTAGGGGAAGCCTGCAACGGAATATCGAGATTATTCGTCGAACGGTCGCGACGGACGAGAGTCCACGTTTCAAAGTTTCGTCGCACGATGGCCGTCATGAATTCGCAAGGCGAACGTTGCCCGAAGTTCGCTACTCTTCGAGGCGAATCGGATCTCGCGTAAACCCAGGATGCTCGGCTGCGTTGGAACATTCCCCTCGTGAGCAAAGCGGGGACAAGGACAAAAGACTCTCGGCGCGGAGAGTAGAAAGGCCAACTTTCGGCCAAAGTCCGAAAAGCTCCGAGGCTGTCGAGACGATGGCACGCGGCCACGTAGTCGGTTAGACGCGTAGACACGCCACCGGTTCGCTTGCCGCGTAACCACCTAACCACGCTCCATCCAAGCATACGTAGAGACGCGAACGCATTTACGCAGGCAACGACGCGTAGAGACGCGCGACATCCGCTCGCGCCTCTCCCACGCTCTCTCACGGCCACGCGAATGCGGGGAGAGCAATTCTTTTCTCTCTTTTCCGCTTGCTCTTCCATCTCGACCGATCAGCCGTTTCCCCGCGAACCATCAAATTTTTTCGTCTCGCTTACGAGCGAAAATTCGGACTTTTGCTCGCACGACTTCCCGCCCAAAAATCAGTTTGACGGTGCCTCGACGGTGCCTCCGACGGTACCTCGATGGTGCCTCGACGGTGGCTCGCCGACAGGAGGGTTAAATTTAGCCTCGGACGTCTCTCGGGAAACGTTGAACCCGAGCACTCCCCGTTTTATCTCCTCTCCCTGGCCGAATGTTCCAATTCGCCACTTCGTCGTCCATTCTCTCTCTCTCTATTTTGTCCGCCGGGCCGACGCGACGACGACGGCGAGCAACCCCGTTCTCCAAAACGGAGTCTCCGTGGTCACTCGCCTCGCCCTCTCCGCGCGAGACTCCGTCTCTTGTCCCGGCCTCCTCGTCGTTCCATCGGTCGCCGCCTCGTCGTGTCCCGATCGTGCAACGTTTCTCGCTTCTCCGGTGAGCGTCTTCTTTGCCTCGAAGAAGACACGTAGGAGATACGTGCGAGGCGTTCGCGCGTTCCAGAGACCGCGGCTACGCGACGAGCGAGGAGGGAGAGGGCGCGCGGCGAGGGAGAGGTGAAGCAAAGGTGGACAAGGAGACGGAGGAGGAGGTGGCGGCGGAGGTTCGTGGTGGAATTCGAAGCGGCGCCATTTCCACGAGGAGCATCAGTTTTCTCATTCGAGAGCGGAATGAAAGAACTCCTTGTTACGATGTTTCATCGTCGATGCGCTTGTAGCCGATCGCAGACGACGTCTCGAGAGAGTTTTTTTTTTAAAACGGAGGGAACTGCGAGTCGTCGGACGCGCGTATCAAAGACTGGAGATCGCTCCGGTCCGGTATTCCGGCAGTCGAGAGATTTCGATGAATCGGAAAGCAGGCCTGGAAAATCGGTGGCTCAGGGGGTCAGAGGGTCAGAGGTTCGGAGGTCGAAGATCGAAGATTGAGAAAACGAGAGATTCCCGGGGCAAAACGCGACGATGGGACGGTCGTTCTGGCCGTTGACTCGGCGCTGCCCCAATCTCCGATCTGGAGTATTACGCGTCGGGCACGATAGCTGGGAAAGATAGAGCGTTTCGAGACAAAGCTCGAGTAACGCGTGAGCGGTAGCGGTAGGAAAAGTCAAACGATCGGGCCATTCCTGGTCAGGGGCACGGCTATCGGCGAGGTAGTCGCTTTGGGCCCCGTAGCGAGGTTACGACGATGCGAGGTTGCCAGGTCGTCGGGCCGTTTCTCGATGCGGAGAGATCGAAAGGCGACGTTGTCGGATGTCGGAAAGTCGAAAGCCAGCGGGATAGGTAGGTAGGTAGGTAGGTAGGTAGGTAGGTAGGTAGGTAGAGAGAATCGGCCGAGAGAACGAGCGAGCCACCGAGCAGCCAGCCAAGCAGCCTGCTCGCCAGCCAGCAAGCCAGTCAGCCAGCCAGGCGAACAGTCAGGCCTAACAGCCAGCCGTGCCAGCAACCTGGCAGGCAGGTAGACGCGAGACCCGGGCAGGTAGCGGAAGGGGAGCGAAAGGGGGAGAGAGCGAGGAGGGCGAAGAGGAGGGGGAGGTCGGATGCGGGGCACTTTGAGGCGCTTAGCGTAGGAAGAAAAAACCTGGCAAGATTCGAGAGGAGAACAGAGACCTCGAAGAAGGGTCGAGAGTTCTCGGTTGTTCTCGGTTGCTCTCGGCCACCGGTACGACCGTAAGAACGTAAGACGTATCCGCGAATGGGCGACGTTGCCGCTTCCCGTAGTCCCGGTAGTCTCTCCCCGTCCCCGACTGGCCTGGGTCAGCCGGAGGCAACCTGGGACTGCACGAACCAGCCGACGTTCCCGGCCGCTCCGGATTCTCGCATCTCTCTTCGAGGACCATCTGGCCACCCTCCGGGGCTTCGCGTGTCTCTTTAATCGCCACGTCACGATACAAGCTTCTCATCCTGCCCCCAAGCCCACCCTCCGTCTCTCTCCCTCCCTCGCTCGCGCTGCTTTGCCTCTTAAGCGCGCATTGTAGGCAAATTGTTGCTCGTCGAACGACAATTTTCTAACGAATCTACGGTCTCCCTGGGCACGACGGCATACGTTTCGCGATGGACGGATACCTCGGAACGACGGGGACGCTCTCGGAGATGTTCCGCGAAGGTACGCCGGCACGGGCGTAAGGAAGAGCGGAGAGCGAAAAAAACGGAAGAATTCGTATAGAAGGACGGACGGGAAGAACCGGCGGGGAAAGCAGATGGTCGAAAACTCGAATCGGGTGGACGGGGGTGGGGGACGGAGCGGAAAGGCGTTGCGCGTCGGGTAAACGAGGAAACGAGGGAGCGGGACGACGGACACCTGTCGCCATTCGAAACGATCCATCGAGACAAACCGTCGAGGAGAACGCCGAAACGCTCTACCTCCGAGTCTAAGGAGAAGGATCGATTGGAGGATTCGGGAAATCGTTTCCGTGTCTATGCTCGGCGACCGTTGGCCGTTTCTCGGCTCTCGTTTGCCTCGTGCATCGCTCTCCTCGTTTGCTCGTTGCACGAGAGGCAAGTTGGCCGCGTTGCACGCTGCCGCAGTTGCGAGAGCGTAGCAGCCGCGATCACGATAGAGCGTTCCTTGGTCCGGGGCGGAGAGGCGCGGAGTGACGCGGAGAGGTTCGAAACGGCGAGGGCCTCCGAGGTCCGCCGAGGTCCGCCGAGCGCACGGAGAAAGGGACGCCGCGACGGCCGGTGGGGGGTAGCGCCGAAGCCGCTCGACCCCGAGCTCAGTCGTTGCGCGACCCTCGGCAAGTGCGTTTGCGAGCGTTTCCGTAGTTTTCTCGGAACGAGTTCGGCCGTTTAAATCCTTCGCCCGCGAGTGCGTCCCTTTCTCTTCTCGACGATCGTTTCGCCTCCGCCCGTTTCCGCGGGTCCGACGATCGTCGAACGCGTTCCTCTTTCCTTCGTTTCGCTCGGCTTCTACTCGCGAACTCGGCGATTTTTCACCGCGGCGATCGAAGGCGTTCGAGTCCGCCCGCGTCGGTGGGTCGATCGAGGGAGCGTAGATCGCGCGGTGTAAGCAGCACCGGAGTGAACGCGCGACAAGGGGAGAAAAGGTGGGAAGGCCTTGCCTTGGACCGTGCGCGACACAAAGGATACTCCGTTGTTCGGCAACCTGCGACGCGCTGGCACGATAGCCTCGAAGAAGAAGTTGAAAGGAGAATCGAGTCGCAATGGCCGTTCGAAGGTGAATCGAGCGTGAATCGTCCTCTGCATTGGCCCGATACCGCGAGGCGGCCGACCCCGTCTCCGACCTCATCCGGCATGGATTATACTTTCGATCGTCGTGACTCTCGCCCGATCGCCCGCGACTCTTCTTCAGCATCGTCGCGATAAGCGAGACCGACGAGGACCCTTCGGACGTTCGCCGAAACTCTGCGACGCGTTCGCGGATCTCGCTCGAAGGCTCGATGAGGTGTCCGTCGAACGAGCAATCGTGGTTGGCAGGACGACGGAAGAGAGGATCGGAGGATCGAGAGGGAAGGAGGCTGCCGTCGGTGCGACGCAGACCCGGGACCGTTATGCGCGCCGATCTTTTAACGACGTCGAAGTAGGACTCGGCGAGATCGACCGAGCGCGTTGGCGATTCTCGCGCAACGTCATCGATTCTTGGTGAAAGTTTACGCTACGTCGATACCGCGCCACGCCGTGGAACGATCGCCGTTTTGTCGTGCCAAGGCAAACGAGGAATTTCCTCGCTCCTCGTAAAAATGGAAGAAATGGCGCTCCCTGGGACTCGAACGATCCGTACCCCGCGAGCGGGCATCCTCGCTTTCTTGTTGCTGCTCCTGCGTCCTGGTGAGTAGTAAGTCGCGAGACGCGGGTCGTTTCTTCGCCGTCACCCTTCGAGGACAATCCTCGAAACGCCCCGCCGCCGACACCGTCACCGACAACAACGTCGTCGTTGCCGCCGCTACAGGTGTCTCCTCGACGCGTCGAATTTCGCGATCCACCGAATTCGCTTGCTCGGAGCGTGGAAATCGTGTCGCCTCCCTTCCAGCAGCTTTCTCGTCCGCTCGTTCGTTAACGGTACGCGAGAAAGAAAGCGACGCCGGAATGTAAACGAAACGCCGTGAGGCATCATGTTGGCTTGGGGGGCGGCGGGAGGAGGGGGGTGGTCATCGGTCGTTAGTCGGCGGAGCGGGGGTCTTGGAAGTCTCGCGTCGAGATCCAGCCCACCGAGGACCAAAGCCTCGACCGGAGCTCGGAGGCGCGAGAGAGAGAGAGAGAGAGAGAGAGAGAGAGAGAGAGAGAGGAAGGGAGGGAGGAGAAGAGACAACCTGGCGAACGTACCCGCGAAAGACGCGAAAAAAACGCGAAACTCCCGGGAGTCGGCAAAGACCGTGAAGGGCGATGAAGGGGGACGGGGACGCCGGGAGCCATTGGGCTGTTTACCGGGGTGCGCGACACAGGGCACGGAGCGAAAACAGAAACGGAAGGGCACGAGGGAAATGGCCGCCGCACGGGGAACGCGAACGGAACGAAGGGAACGTAGGAAGAAAAGCGACGGGTACAACGAGGAACGCGCGTGGAAAGGGACCGAAAGATAGGTATGGCGTAGAATGCAGAGGTAGTTGCGTGTGTTTACGGCGGCGGCGTGGGGAGGGATTGAGGGGGGGGGGGGGGGGGGAAATCGGGTTTTATCGAGCACGGCGGAGAAAAGTCGAACCGGTGACTTTACCGTTAGACGACCCGACGAGGCGAGATCCGTCGCGCGTTTTGTCGTTCGAACCGACCCAACGTGGATCGCGTCGTCGATCGCGCCGCTTCCGAGCGAAGGGTGGTCAGCGCGGACGAGAGGCACGAGGGCTAAAGACCGATGACTCGAGCGAAAGATGTTTCAGCAACGGGCGAGGGTCGAGTGGAGGAGACGCAGATGGACACGCACGAGGGTTCAACGGTGCAGCTGCAGTGCCGGTTCGCGCCGCCGAAGGAGAACGTGACGTGCTTCTGGCTGACGCACACCAACGACAATCACGACAACGCGGCCATAGACGGCCTCTCGCTGTCGCCCAACTACAAGGTGTTCATGAATCTCGAGGAGGGTCGGTACGACCTGCAGATCCGCAACGTGTCGTACGAGAGGGACAACGGAAAGTACGAGTGCCGGGTGAAGGCCAGCGGCCTCGGGATCGACCTGCACCGGAAGTACATAGCCCTGACGGTGCTGAGGGCGCCCGGGCCGCCGAGCATCTCCCCGACCTCGGCCGCCGCGACCGAGGGACAGCGGCTGGAGCTGCGCTGCGAGACGAACGGCGGGAGCCCGGAGCCGGAGGTCCGGTGGTACCGCGGCAACGAGACCGGCCTCCTTCGGACCGGCAGGATCCTGCCGATCGAGCCGCGGAAGGAGGACGACCGGGCGATATTTCGCTGCGTCGTGCGTAATCGCGCGATGAGGGACGGCGAGAGCCTGGAGGCGAGCGTGACCCTCGACGTAAACTACTTCCCCCGGGTGACCGTCGGCCCGGAGAATCCCCTTCGAGTCGAGGCGAACGGCACCGCGACCCTCGAGTGCCGCGTCGACTCGAAGCCGAGCGTCGGGATGGTGCGCTGGTGGCGAGACGGGAGCTTCGTCGCGACGAGCTTCCGCCACGCGATCGGACGAGTCGCCCTCCAGGACGCCGGAAAGTACACCTGCCAGGCGGACAACGGCCTCGGGAAGCGCGGCGAGGGCTCTCTCCTCCTGGACGTCCTCTATCCGCCGACGGTCGCGATCGAGGGGGACCCGCTGCGAGTCGCCGAGCTCGAGGACACCGTCACGGTTCACTGCAACGTCTCCGCGAATCCGCCGGCCTCGGTGATCGAGTGGCTCCGCGACGGTCGCCCCGACTTTCGCCAGACCGGATCGATCCTCCGGCTGTCGCGGGTGACGGCCGATCATGCCGGCAATTACACGTGTCGGGCCGTTAACGCGATACATCCCACCGGCGGCGAGCGAACGGAACGATCGGCCTCGGCCAGCCTCACCGTCCGGGTCAGGCACAAGCCCGGTCCGGCGAGGGTGAGTCCCGACTCTCCGGTGGCCGTGGAGGGATCGCGAGTCATTCTTACCTGCATGGCGAACCCGGCCGGATATCCGGAGCCCCGATACAGATGGTGGAAGGAGGGCGAGGGGAGCGGGAGCGCGCTCGCCCTCGGTCCCGGTCGTCCGACTCGCCCCGGAGCCGCCGCCGCCACTCCCGACGACCTTGACGGCGAGGACTACGGGCCCCGCTACGAGATCGATTCGGTTCACCTCGGCAGCGAGGGCACCTACAAGTGTCACGCGACCAACGAGATGGGCAACGGCGAGCCGGCCTCGGTCAATCTCACCGTTCACCAGCCCCCCAAGATCCTCACCAAGCTGCAGCCGCACGTCACCCGAAAGTGAGTAGCTTCCCCCCCCAATCTCTCCTCTGCCTTCGCGTCAACGGTGTAACGCTCGTTCGCGCTGGAAAGAGGGAAGGAAAAGGTCGCCATAAAAAGTTATCCATCGTTTCTCTCTCGACAGGGTCGGCGAGTCTTCGTTTCAAGTGTCGTGCGTCGCGCAGGGAAAGCCCCGACCGACCGTCCGCTGGCTCAAGGACGATCGGGAGCTCACGGCCGACGAGAGGCTCTTCAAGGTCGGCACCGCCACCTCCGAGGGACACGGGAACGTCGTAACGGTGAACTCGACCCTCAGCTTCCTGGGCCACGCGAGGCCGCAGACCGACGAGATCGTCGCGAGCGACCGGGGAAAGTACACCTGCGCGTTCGCCAACGAGGTAAAGAGGGTCGAGTCGACGATGATGCTGAAGGTCGAGCACGAGCCGATAGCGCTGCACCACCACGGCAAGGTTGCCTACAATCTTCGGGAGACGGCCGAGGTCGTTTGCAAGGTTCAAGCCTGGCCGAAGCCGGAGTTCCAGTGGAGCTTCGCCGGGAACCCCGCGACCCTCCAGGGCTCCTCGAGCGACGGCCACTACGAGATATCGACCAGCAGCGACAACTACGACGTCTATACGTCGGTCCTGAGGATCACCGACATCCGGGAGCAGGATTACGGGGAGTACAGCTGTCGGGCAGCCAACGCCCAAGGCAGCATCGCCTCGAGGATCAGGCTTCAGCCGAAGGGGGCCCCGGAGAAGCCCGTCAACGTCACGGCGATGGACGTCGGGCCGAGCCACGTCGCCCTCCTCTGGGAGCTGGGATTCGACGGGGGCTTGCCGATCACCAAGTACTTTGTCTCCTATCGGCGAGTACCCGGTCCCGCCGGGACCGTCGCCGACGAGCTCGTCGTCCCGGACTGCGCCCCGCCGAGGCCACCCCCGGGCCAGTGGCTCGAGCTCGACTGCCGTCGCTCCAATCCTTGCAACGTTACCGACCTCGAGCAGCACCGAACTTACGCCTTCAAGGTCAAGGTGTACAACACGAAAAATCACTCGGACTACTCGGATCAGGTGACCGCCACCACCGCCGTCGCCAAGATTCCCCTTCCTCTGCGCGTCACCTACGACCCGGAGAGCGAGACCTTGGCGATCGGCGTGGCCGCCACCTGCCTCGACTTGGTTGCCTCCATAGAGAAGCTCGACCTCGGCACCGCCGGTGGTGCTTCCGGCAGTCCCGGTGGTTCCGGATCAACGGACGCGGAATCGCGGTGGAGGATCGTCGACGAGTGGCCCCTCGAGGTCCTTGGGAGCGCTCCGACGCAACGCGAGGGGATGCTGGACGACTCGGAGGCGCTCGACGAGGCAGAGCCGCGCATAAGGGTCAGGCTCTGTCTCAAGGCCGATCGACAAAAGTGCGGCGACTACGCCGAGGCCAAGAGTAAGCGTAGCCTCGTGCCTCTCTCTCTCTCTCCGCCTCCTTCACGCCCCTCTTTATCCATTCGCGTGGATAAACACACTCGTCATGGCACGTTCCGATCCTTTCAGTCGGGCCGTCCTACGTCGCGCAGGCAGGCACCCTGGCAACGCCGACCCTCATCGCCCTGGTGGTCAGCGGAGCGGTTTTCCTCCTCTTTGCCGCCCTTCTCCTTCTCTTCTGTCGCTGCCGGCGCAAGCACGCCACCAAGGCCAAGGACTACGAGATGGACTCGAACGCGTGAGTATCGAACGGCAGCGTCCAACCGAATTCTCCCCAAACGACCGACGGCGATTATTGCTCTCGCAGAGTTCGGCCGAGCCTCGTCGCTGGAAACGGTCAGCAGACGCAGGCACCTCCGCCCTACTACGCGGAGAACAAGGCTCTCGAGCATAGCCTCGATCACGCCCTCGCCATGGAGGACTCCAAGACGCCGGCGTACTCTCAGCCCGGCTACGGATACCATCAACCGAGTCACAACATCAACGGTAAGAATCTCCCTCCGCTCGAGACGAGTTCGGCCCCGAAATCGCGCAACCCCGAGCCCCCCCAGATTCGTGTCTCCGTTTCTACGCAGGCGTCAACATGGGCTATATGGACAACAGCTACTCAAACTCGAACAACGGCGGATCCGTAAACTCGCAAGACTCCATATGGCAGATGAAGTCGGCAGCGGCAAACGGCGTCGGACAGCCGTACGATCTCGCCGGATACGCGACCACAGAGTCCGATTACCCGACTCATCCCCATTACCTGTCCCAGCGGGACGACTATCGGGAGAGCCACAACCTCAGCAGGCAGCAGTTCTGCTCGGAGCCCTTCGCCACGGTCGTAAAGTCGCAGAAGCACGTCGGTGAGTAAGGTGGACGGACGCGCGCGACGACGCCGCCTGCTCGAGCGGTCATTCTCGACCGCCACCCATCTCCTCGTTTCTCTCCTTCCGCAGACTCGCCGTACGACGTTTCCGGGCTGCCCTACCAGGAGAACTACGACGAGGACGCGAAGCCGCCTCAGCAGGTGAGCCTCTCGTACGACGAGAGCCTCGAGTCCGGCTACTCCACGCCCAACAGCCGTGGCCGTAGAATCATCAGAGAGATAATCGTCTGAGAGGCGAGCAAGCACAGCGGCTCGCGCGAGTCGAGTCGAGTCGACGCGGGTCGCTCGAATATACCTCCGCGGCGACCTCGTTTCTCGGCCCTACGCGAGACCGAGCGACCGATCGAATCTCCCACCGTTGGAACGCGCGCCTCGCGGACCCCCGTCCCGGGCCGCGCTCCTCTCTCCGACACGCCGCACGACGGCCGCCCGACCGTCGCGAAATCAAATTCATCGCGGACAAGCCAAAGATCGCCGTTGAACCCGACTTTACCTTCTCCACGACTCAAAGTCGGCCGTCTCGGCATCTCCGGAGAGACTCCGCTCGAGAGCGGTCGAGGGACGCCGAACGGACGATCCCCTCTTTCTTGCTCTTCGCGGAGCCCTCCACCCCTCGATTCCGTCCCAAGGGCCGCTAGCGCAAGGAGGGCCCCGTGCGGGGCCTCTCTCGGACGAGCCGCTCGACCACCGCGACCTCTGCGATTTTCGGGGAACGAGCGCAACATGCGAGGTCCGAGGAGCCCACCGTTCGGTCGGTTCGAGCGCTCTCCCGTTTGCGCGGCTCCAATAGTTTTTAACCGTGCCATCGTTCCTCGTGTACGGACACCGAAACGCCTGACCGCTTCGACGTTTACTCGAATGCCGGCATCCTCGTTCGACGAAGAGGGTCGATCGATTTCTTCGCTCCAGGCCGAAGAGGCCGATTACGCGGCCTCTGCGACCAACGATCGATAATACCGCCGCGTTCCTTCTCTCGGCCTCCGAGCGTCCCCGAGGCAAGTTTGCCGGCTTTCCGCGTATCGTCGCCCGATCGAACCTATTTGGCACGAATGCCGGGACGACGGTGCTTCCACGACCGGCCTCTACCAGCAGACCGTTCTTCGATCCTACGATGTCGAGACGCGAGTACGCCGGGTCGTGCCACGTACGCCGGGCGTACCACCAGATTTACCCGCGTCCATGTATGTATGTATGTATGTATGTACGTTAGTTATCGTTTATCGTAGTTACGACGTTATTACGGATTTACTTGTACAAATTTTACACTTCGATACGAAATAAAGCGCAAAAATAAGAGGAAACCAAAGTCGTCGTTATTCCAGAATACCCCCGAGTCAAAGGAGACCGGCCGTCGCGACGCGAACGGTCGACTCGCGAAACGAGTCCTCCCGCGATGGATCGGTATACGTCGATGTTGCTGGTAGTACGTCGAAAGTGAAGTAAACACGGAGAAGCATAAATACGGCGATTCTTGCCTCCCATCTCCGTCACCGTTCGGAATTGCTCTCGCCTCGCGCATGGCCACGATCGATCGCCGTCGAGGTTTCGTGGAGGAAACGCTTCGCTTCCAGATGCATCTGTCCCCGAGGTAAGATACGAGCGAGGATTTCAAAGACCATCGTCCGAGAAGGGCGTCTGCTGTCGACGAGTTGGCAGAATCTGCGCGCGGGGCAGCGCGGGGCCAACGGAACCAGGAAAGTGTGGCGAGAGGTGAGAAGCGAGAGGCGCGCGACGAGACGATACGATCGCGCGAGGCGCTCCCGAGAACCGACACGATCGGCGGAGCATTCGGTCGCGTCGCGTTGCCACGGCTTCCTCTTCCACGTACTTTCTCGGCGCACCTCGACGACGACGAAGAGGAAGGAAGGAAGGAAGGCCTTCGTAGACGAGACACGAGAGGAACTCGCGCGCGGCCGGCAGCGACGGAGGAGCCGAAGGAGTCACGACTATCGACCCGCGTCCCGTGGCTGGAAACTCGCGCCACCGCGAATGGAGAAAAGAGTCGAGCAGGGCGCAGACGCGGCGCCGACCTCGCGCACCGCGAGGCCGAAACTGCGCGAGATAGCTCGATTGTGTTATAACGCGGTGAAATTCATCTATGCCAGAGAGGAGCGCGCAGCCTGCAGAGCAGCCGTCGCTGGTGCAGCAGCGGCGACCGCGGCCACGACCCTCCAAGAGCCTCCATCCGACATGGGCAATATCCAGAGCGACGGGAAGAGGAGAGCCAAGAGGGCTCGGGGAGCTCCGGAGGAGCGCAACGAACCGATCGAGATCGCTACCGACGAATCCGAGCAGGACAGATCGGCCGATCCGCCCGACTCGCGGCTCAATCTCGAAAGGACGCCGCGCGGGCCGCCGCCTCAGCACGGCAAGCGTCCGGCACCGAGGCCTCCGACCGCCCCGACGACCGGCACCGCGATTTCCGTCAATAACGGACGGCAGGTCAGTCTCGAATACCCTTACGATCGCGCCTTTCCCTCCATTTCCTCCATTCCCCCCCCCCCCCCCCCCGTATCACCCACCCACCCCCTTGGTTTTACCTCATTTCGCCACTTTCCTTTCACGCAGCTCTCAACGAGGGAGGACGAACCGAAAAGCGTCCAACGCGACGACGCGGAGGAAAAGGTCGAATCTCCGAAGGCGCTAAACGCCGTGGTCCCGCCCGCGATCTCCTCGACGACGCCTAGAGCGGATCCCGTTCTCCTGGTTACCGACTCCTGGCTCCTGGCCAATCGGAGCCACATCGTCGTCGAGATGCCGCCGAGTCAGGAGTCCTCGAGCGACAGCGTGTTTACCGATCCCGAGGAGACGGCCGGCGGGCCGCAGAGCGAACCGACGCCCACCGAGCACCCGGCGAGCCGGCTACCCTTCGCGCGCGATGCAGCGGACCTCTCTCTCGGTAAATGGCTCTCGTCCGCGCGACTCTCTTCGAGATAGGAGGAGAGCGCGCGCGACGACCTCGAGGGTATCTCCTCCCAGATAAGCCTTATCGAGGTGTCGCGCTCCCTCTCTCTCGCTCTCCCCGCGAGCGGAGATCTCGACGTTAGTCGTCGCTTCGGCTCCGTCTCGTCGTGCTGCCCGTGCCAAAAATCTTCGCGGCGACGCGAATCCATGATCGACCCCGCTCGTTTCCCCGGGAACGACGGCCGTCGCTGGATCGGTCCGAGAACGTCCACGACGATCCTCTCAGCTACTCTCCGCCGCTCGCTTTGCGACGGGCGGACGCCGATTTGCGATTATATCGCTCGTTCGAGCATCGTTCACTACCGTCCGAGGTCGCTGCTTTGTTTCGATTTAACCTAGAGGTGCTCTCCCGCGAGATCCTTCGGCAACAGAGCCGATCGTCCATGCCCAGTGAAGCCCCGAACGTCCCCGACGTGTTCCAAGACGACCTGGAACTTTGGTTCGTTTCAGAGGACCAGCTCGTTCCCGTCGACTGGCTGCTCTCGGCCCTTCCGGAACGCCTCAGGTCGAGCCTGACGGCTGACGAGCTCCAACGTATCGAGGCCGCTCTTCGTTCTTGGCTCCCGTCGGCCGCGGGAAGTTGCCCGCTACCCAACGGCGCCGATCCTTCTGCCTCCGATCCGCCGGTAAGACCAAGACCACCAGCAACGTCGTTTGCGCCCACAATTAGTTCGGACCGCCGCGATCGTCTCGTCGAGCGTCCCATCTGTCGACTTTCAGGCTGATCGTCGTGGCCTCCCGTCCGCACCGAGCTCCGCGGAATCGTCTCTGGAGGATGAAAAGCCGGGACAGCGATGCGACGTCGGCCGGCCGCGGAATGCGCGGGACGAGGCCATTCAGACGTCTCCAACGCTCGCGTCTCCGATCGCGTCCACCACGATCTGCTCGTTAATTCCGAGGGCGCCGCGGGACCTCGCTGACCCGCATTCCTCCGTGGACGCGGATCCGCGGGTCATCGAAGCTTCTTCGACCGCCGAGCCGTCGTCGTCGTCGGGACATTCGATCGAACCAACCTGGATCTCCTCCACTGTCGAGCCAACGCCTTCGGTGGCTTCGGACTCGTCGCTGTCTCTTTCGTCGCCGCCTCCACCTCCGCCACCTCCACCACCGCCCTCATCACCTCCTTCCCTCGCACTTCCTTCGTCGACGCAGCAGTCACCGCGATCCACGACTTCGTTCCTGCCACCATCGGAAACGATCGCGATACCGGCAGCCACGGTGCAACCACCTCCACCTCCGCCTCTCGCCCCCCTCCTCGCCGATTCGGTATTGCCGTTCGCGCCTCCACCTCCGCCTCCTCCTCCTCCACCGCCTCCTCCTCCTCCACCGCCTCCTCCGCCACCCGTACCTCTCGTCGCCGACTCGGTATTGCTGTCCGTGCCTCCACCTCCGCCACCGCTTCCGCCGGCGGAACAATTTGCACCTTTGGAAGCAATTTCTGTTCCACCCTTTCCGCCGGCATCGGCACCGGCATCGATACCACCGCCTCCGCCGCCGCTGCCGCCTACGCAAATCTCCGGAACTGCTCCGTTGGCGCCTCCTCCACCTCCACCTCCGTGTCCGGTCGGGATTTCAGGAGGGGCGGTTCCGCCTCCACCCCCGCTTCCGTCGCTCGGTACGACGCTTCCCGGTGGACCGCCACCGCCTCCACCACCTCCACCAGCCACGGCCACTTCCGCCGGTGTTCCGGTGCCACCGCTGCCTCCGCCGCCACCGTTGAGCCCAGCCGGCCCCGGAAGGAACGGGCCCTGCCCCCTTCCTGCCCCGCCATCGGGCGGCTGGAATCCGTCCAGCAAGGCGAGTGAGTAAAGGACCCTCCATACCGAATCGTCGAATCGGTCTTTCGATCGCCAAGTGCCTCATGATTGCCGTATTGCCGTAGCCATGAGGAAGGAACCTCTCCATCCGGTGATACCAATGAAGCCCCTCTACTGGACGAGGATACTCATAGCTGCGGACTCGGGCGCGCAATGTTTTTCGGAAAACTTGGAATCATCGGTAAGACGGTAGTCGATGGCGTCGACGGTAGGTGGGACGTCGTCGGTCGTCGCCAATAGTGATATGAGGGTCGTTTGGTCTGCCGCAGACGCCTCCTCTCTGGTTGGAGCTCGAAGAGGAGAAAAACTTTGATTCTACGGAATTCGCTGCCCTCTTCTCGCGGCAAGTTACCGAGAGGAAACGGGTAAAGAGGCCTGACCAGGTCAGCAAACCGTCCAAAATGCAGCCGGCGAAAATCCTCGATTCCAAGCGGTCGAAAACTGTCGGCATTCTCGAGAAGAGTTTGCACGTTGATTTTTGCGAGGTGGAGAACGCGGTTTACAATCTGGACACGAGCGTCGTTAGCTTGGAGGCGTTGCAGCAAATATACGACATTGTAAGCCATATCTCTCTCTCTCTCTCTCTCTCTCTCCTCTCTCGCTCCTGCCATCACCTTCTTTCGCTTCTCCTCATTTCTGTCTCATAAGAGGGTATGTCGCCTTACTGTCGCAGAAACCGACCGACAAGGAGCTGCGGGAGATTTCCCAGTTCGAGGAGACGCATCCGGAAGTTCCACTTGACCGACCAGAGATCTTTCTCAAACGATTGTCCACTATAAAGCACTTCTCCGAAAGAATAGTCTGCCTGATGTTTCTGTCGGACTTCCAGGAGGCCATTTCCTCGGTATCCTCCAAGCTGACCAATCTGCGCACGACATGCGACTTTTTGCAAAATTCGACCTCTCTGAAGAAGGTGATGGCCCTGATACTCGCATTAGGTAATTACATGAACGGCGGAAACAGAACACGAGGTCAGGCCGACGGTTTCGGGCTGGAGATTCTCGGTAAATTGAAGGACGTAAAGTCAAACGTCGCGGGTGTCACTTTGCTGCATTACATCGTAACGACGAGGCTCGCACAGGAGTCGCGACGCAATTTACGGGACCTCCTGCCGTTGCCGGTCCCCGAGCCGACGGACGTCGAGGCCGCGGCGACCATCGACTTTGACCAGATCGCCGGCGAGCTCGACCGATTGCGCCGAGAGTTACAAGGTGAGGCCCCTACACCCCTTTACTCGCAACGAATATCCGCTCTCTCCGCCACCCTCGTCATTCGCTGACCGAGGAGTCGAAGGTGCGCGAAAGAGATGCTGACGGAAAGAAAGAGAGAGAGAGAGTGAGAAAGAGAGAGAGTCGAAGCTCTTCACCTCCGAGCACACCTTCCCGTTTTCGTAGCTTGTACGGAAAAGTGCAACCTCGTCGTGGAGACAGACCCCGATGCTGCAGGTTCCTTCAAAACTAAGATGGACTCCTTCTTCCGGCAAGCGACTGCCGAACTTAGCAACGAGGAGGAGGCCCTTCAGGAGGCAAAGAACAAATTCGTAGCGTTAACACGGTTCTACAGGTACACCGCGAAGGGGACGGGCACAAAGGTCGCCGATCCCAGCGCCTTTTTTAGCCTCTGGCTCGGCTTTTGCCAAGACTTTAAGGTGAGCATCTCTCCCCGTGACGCGCGACGCCGATCGTAACGATCATTTTTCTTCAGGAGATTTGGAAGAAGGAGCAACAACGAATGCGCAAGGAATGGTCGGAGGCGCGAAGGCACGTCGGGGGCAAGAGCAAGCCCGAGACCTGCAAAGTCAGCGCTACTGGCCTGAAGGCCCGCCTGCAAAAGTTCTCGAGGTGATCGAGCCGGACGCAATCGACGGAGAGATCACGGAAGACAACGGGGAAAGGAGGGAGAAGTCGAAGCATCTACTCCAGGGATGCAACTCCTCGAACCGAGCGTGCCCTCCCGACCCAGCGTGATTTGTCCGACGTCAATGATACTCGGACGATTCGACGAATCCTTCCTTCCTCCGTTTTTCACCACTGCTGCCTTGTAAATACTGTAAATATATTGTTTCGCGGTTAATCGTTCAATTCGCAAATAAAACCTATTTTTTTCAACGATAGAATCGTCGATTCTTCGCGCGTTACCGCGAATTACAGCTTGGTCGTGGAAGGGGTGGTAAGCATGGAAGGGTCATGGCCGAAATGAAGAAGCCTCGGACGTTGTAACGTCGAATGCGTGTGCGTTTGCGTATATTTCTCCACTGTAATTAGTAGCGACGATACAGAACCTTCGATTAAAGCGAAAACAAGGATTAAAGTTTAAGAATAGTTAATGGGGATTAATCGTGCCGCGCGATCTTTGAAAGATCCGTGGAGTCGCGCCGTCGCAAAGTTAATAGCGCATAAAGAGGCAAAGAAACCGAACGAATTGGCCGATATGCCCGGGACGAAAATATAATATAATATAATATAATATAATGCAATGTAATGCAGCGTAACGTAACGAACAGCGGTAAATTTATGTCGCATATTGGGAGACCGAGGTAAACTTTCGTAATCGGGCATTCGGATCTTTTCGGTCGCTCACGCAGAGAAGGACGGAGCAGTCTCGCTCGACGTTGCTCGTTACTCGCGACTGCGATTGCGACTGCGCCTGCGCCTGCGCCGGCGCTTACGCGCCTCGACGTAAAGCTTTCTTAAAAGCCGAAACGTTCTGGTTACTTTCTCTTAACATTATCATTCGCGTTACGGTCGCCCGGTAAAAAGCTAATTCTACGTGTAACGGAAAGTTTCATCGACAACGACTCCCGATAGTAGTCGACGCTCGGTATTTGCCGTTCGATGAAGAAACGATCTTAAGAAAGGGTCGGTGGACGTGCTCCAAGTCGAGCCGCACCGACGAGCGCGCTCTTCCTCTTCACGTCCGCCTCCACGTTAAACAACGATATTCGCATTCACTTAGCACGCGTTTCTATGCATTTTTACAAAATAATTAGATATATTAAGCTCTTTTTATCGACTTTGTCGAGATGGATGCCGGCTTTCTTCGCTCTCTTCGCCGGCATCGCTAGCATCGCTAGAATCGTAGCGATAGATAAAGCCGCTTAAACTACCCGCCAATGGCCAGAATATCGCTGGAAGAGGTGCAACACCATGAGCGAGTTATCGTTGATCGTTGATCGATGGTTGTTGGTCGGCGATCTTTAAGCGGGCGTGGCGGGGCGTGGGAAAAAGGAAATAAGGGGAAAGGAGAGAAGAGTGAGGAGGGAAGGATGGGAGAACCGGCTAATCTGGCGGGGTTAAAGCGGTCGGTGTCCATCGGTGTCCCTCGATGTCCGTCGAGGTCGAGTTCGAGGTCGAGGTCGAGGTCGAGGTCGAGGTCGAGGGCAGCTGCAATGTCTTGGGAGTCCGACTAGAGGCGGAAAGGCGCCCGCTGGTCGATCGGCGTGGGCCTGCCGGACGAGGTTTTTCTCGAAGCCGTTCCGGCTGGACTGGCGGACACGGAAGTGTCAGATGCACCGGAAGGCTTCCTCGATAGCTTCAACGACGGAGGAAGCGGCGTGCTCGATCCGCTGGACGGCGTCCGTGTTCTGCGGGAAGACCAAACGGGTCAGCAGAGCCGCGTACCGTCGGTTCGCAAGCCTCGTACGATCGATTCGCGTCTGATCGCGTCCGACGGAAGGATCGTCGTCGACCCAACGGGAATCGAGTCGCATCGAATCGAACAAAACTGAATCGAAACGATCGTTACTTAGCCTTTTTAACGGCCGAAGGGACGTTAGTCGCCGAGTTTGCGCACATGGAACCGCTCCTAGCGTTAAGAAACAGACACACTCGATTAATCGACGTCGGGCCAAAAGCGATTTCGCCCCGAGCGAGGAACACTGTGCGCGAACAGCGGGTGGAGACCAGGACATCTCACTCTCCTTTCTTTCTTTCTTTCTTTCTTTCTTCGCGAGTCTGCCCTCGCCCGCGTGAAACTTCTCTCGGCGAAGGAAAGGGAGAATGAGAGAAAGACGAGAGAGAGATCGTCCAGGAAAGCAGCGAAAAAACGTGCAGTCGCGCGATGGTAGGAGCGTGCGATCGTACCATCTTACGAGCGTGTCGGCTACGATCTAAACGTCCAAGCATCGAAGCCTGCGTGCGCTCGAAGCCGTGGGAAACGGCGCGTACGATTGTCGTGGAAACTAAAAGGACGCGGGTCATGCACCGATTTTCCCGGCGAACCGTGCAAAATCAAACTGAAAGAGGCTATTGCGAGCGCGAAGGGACAACAGCTATGATGCTGCTCTCTGAAGCCATACCCGGTGGAATCGGTAGAAACGGTAGAAATGGTAGAAACGGTCGAGTGGTTGCTCTGCGTCGAACGGGTCGAAATATTGCTGGTCGTCGATTGAGGGGACTTAATATCCGTACCCACGTACACGGGGATCCTAGAGCGGCTGAATCATTATCATCGAGAAATCAGTTTTAGGCTAATACGGCAAAATGGTCGCGTTTGCGACGACGCGTTTCGGCTCCGATTCGCGCATCCACGATCGATCGGTCCAAAATGCGACGTCGGAACGGCTGGACGGTTGGACGGGTAGTTGACCGTCCAACGAAGAGGCTCCTTCGTCCTCGTCCCCGTCGCCCCGTTACCGTCACCCTTAAATCACCATCGATTTTGTCCCAGCTACGGCCACGAAAACCACCACCACCACCACCCACCACCAACCCCAAAAGAACTATCGGCACCGTGGGCACCGCTCACGTCAGAACCCATGCGTCGCGCGCAGACCACCTCGCGCGTCGAAGCAATCCCCATCGCTCGTCGAGAGAAGATCGACACCGAGGAAAATTTCTTCGACGGCGGAGGCGGCCACGAACGGCGGAGCAAGCGATAATGGTTAATTTGGTTTACCTAATCGGTGTTCCGACACCAGTCAGGGTTGGAATGCTCGAAGCTCTATGGATCGTGGTAAACCTAAAAAACGTTATTAACCAGCTTCGTTAGGCTTAGTCGAATGAGCGACACGCGGGAGGGACGATGGTTGGTCGTGAGCGTTTGCTCGCTCCTCGGAGACGCCGAGGGTTCTCGGAGGGGTGGCTGGAAGTAGCGGCTCTGCGCCGGATCGCCGAGAGGTCGACTTTCCGGGACGAGGGAGACGACGACGACGCCGAGGGAGCGGTGGAAGAGGAGATCTATCGATGGGAACGAAGCGGACGGAAGAAGGGTTTCGGATCGTGGATCCTCGAGAAGGAGGAACAACAAGGGGACGCACCTGCTCGATATGCCGCCGGCGGGGCTGACGAGGCCCGTTGGCGTTCGCGGTCGAGAGCTGGATCCGTTCACGGGAGTTCCCAGCCTCTTGCCGGACATACTGTTGTGCCTGCTGGAGGTCGGAGTGTTGCCGGTCGTGCCGGTGCTCGTCCGTCGTGGGATGCGGCTCGGGGCGTTGGAGTCGTCTGAAACGCGACAGATTTGAGCAGGAGGTTAGAGACGCTGGGCGGACGAAGGAGGAAACGCTCGCGCTTACCGGTACTGTCGAGCGACTGCGTCGATCCGTATCTGCTCGGTGGCTTGCTCCCCTGCCTTGAAGCCGGCCTGCTGCCCGGTCTGCTCGTCGGCCTGGAGGCCGGTCTCGATGCGGGCCTGCTCGACGGCCGACTGCCACCTGCGGAAACGAGGGAGACGATTACATTTCGCTCGCGCGTTTCACCGATGCGATTACTTGCCAGGGGTCAGACTGCTCCTGTAGACCGTGCTGCTCGTCTTCCTCGCGGAAGGAGACGGTCCGATCTTGAAGGAAGTCTCGTTATCGCTCAAACTGTCCGGTGTCCCGGCGCTGAGGGAGGACCGTGAAGCTCGCGACTGTCCCATCGGAACGCTTCGTGCACTTCGTTCCCTCACCTGCGATGTCGCGAAAACGACAGATCGTGCCATTAGGTTGTCTACCAAGCCAGAGACAAGATTGATAGTCGGAAACGGAAGTAGAGAGAACGACAGACAGAGAGAGAAGAGAGAGAGAGAGAGAGAGAGAGAGAGTACGGCCCTCGAGCGTAGGAGCGAACGGACGATTCAATTGGAGCGAGATCGTCCGCGACTGCGCTCGAGAGGCCGCAGCATCGTCGAGACGGCAGATACAACGCCGGACAGCAACGATGAGCTCGTATCGAAATCATGCAAACTTACCAGCCAAACTTGGGAGAGGCGGAGCAGTTTGTGATGGTTGGAGGTATCTCCGTACAACGCCACTGTATGCACGCATCAATAGAGGAAACGGGTTACACTCGTTGACTTCTCGGCGACGTTTGCCGACCGACCGCGCGCACGTTCGCCCCACGATTCGATCGGATTCGAACACGAACGAAATAAAGACGGAAAAGAAGAAGGAGAAATCGGCGGCCCGTGAGGCCAAGATGCTCGGAGGGAAAAGGAGAAACGGTCGCCTTCTCTCCTCGCTGCTCTCCAGTTCGCCACTTTCTCTCCGTTTTCCTGGCACCGCCAACTCATGTCTACAGAACGAAGCGGCGAAACGGCGAACCGACGGACACGGCGATTCGCTCGCCGATAGGTCCTCGAGTTTGCTCAAAAACTGACCTTGGCAACGTTACGATCTCGGTTGGAATCCACCTCCGAGGGCAAAGACGACACACTAATAGAAGGCTCAATCTCAAGCTCAAACTCAAACTCAAACTCAAACGGAAAGTCAACCCGAAGGGCACTAGCGAGCGGTTCTGTCGGGCGTCGTAAAAAACAACGCCCGCCGGAGAAACAATAAAAGGAACGCAGCAAAGTAGGGAAGAGTGGAGTAGAGTAGAGTAGAGTAGAGTACAGTAGAGTAGAGCAGAACAGAGCGGAGCGGAGGGGAACAGAGCACACGTAGATGCAGACGCAGAACGCAGACGTAGACGTAAATGTAGACACGTAAACGCAGCCGCAAAGTACGATAGAATAGAATAGAGTAGAGTAACGTTCTTATTTACCCAGTGATAAGAGGGGGCGTGCATGTGGAGAGGATACGAGCACGGAAGATCCTCCTTTTGCCTCAAACTCTCAAATATTGGCGTCAGCTGGTTCATGAACTCCTCCGCTATACCACAAATGAAACGTTTAGAAAGAGCATTCGTCAGAGAGCGAGGAGCGGCTTCCTCGCGTTCGTCGAGTCGCTCGGTCCGCGGCACGAGTCGCCGACAACTCTTCCGGCCTTTTCCGTAAATGGGACCGAACGATCGGCCAAACGGCGAACGAATCTTTCGACGATACAAGCGGAATCCCGTTTACCGCGCTCGCGGAATCGTCCCGACGCCGACCCGACGAAAAGATAAAGCGGCCGATGGCGGGAAACGACTGTGAAAAGGGGGACCTAGGAAAATGACGTGGGGGGGGGGGGGGGGGGGGGGCAGAGAGAGAGAGAGAGAGAGAGAGAGAAAGTGTGAAAAACTCCACGAGTAAACGGTGTAGCGCGTCATCGTGTCGAGACGCCTCGGCTGGGAAAGGGTCCGGAAGTTGATGACAAACTTAAAATCTGAGCGACAACCAAAACGATGACGAAAATCAAATGAAAATCGGAAGAAAAATCAAAGTCAAGGAGAAAATCCAAATACAAATACAAATACAAATATAAATCCAAGTCCAAATCCAAATCCAAATCCAAATCCAAGTCCAACTTGAAAACCAAATCAACTAAAGTCCAAAGCGAGAGCGAGAGCAAAGTCGAACCGGAGCGGGGAAGCGAAAGAGAAATCGAAAGGTATCCGAGCATCTAGGTGCAACGACAGCTGCTGTGGCGTGTCTCCTGCCTGTGAAGCTGCGCCATGCTCATGCCAGAATACAATACAACGAGCAGACTACCGCTTCTCTTGCGGATCGCAAGGGTCTACGAACGTAGGTAGGCGTGAAGAGGGACCGAGTAAGATGGGGGTGGGTAGGTGCATGGCTGACTTACCTGTCCCCGCTTGATCGAGCAGACTTCGACTTTGGAAATATCGAGCACCGAGGCTGTAAAAGACTACCCAGAGAACAGGGTGAGGCATTACCTTGGTAATGGGTCCGGCGTTCGCGGATGCGATCTGCGTCCTCTGCAGCGTCGAGGTCGGGCTCGGCTTCGATCTGAACGCAGTCATGGTTTGGCTGACGCCGTCGGCCAATATGAACTGTTCCCGCAGCTCGATGTTCGTTCTTCCCTTGGCTACGGTGTCGCGTGTGCGCAGTTAGAACCAAGCCATTACTAATTACGCCGTTACAGGGGGAATCGAGGAAAATACCAAACACGATTATCTACGCGGAAAACGCGGCACGCGCCCCTTCTTCGTTCAACGGATATGCACACCGATCGCGCGCGAACGACCCTTACAGCGGCGGAGTCGCGTTCACCCCACGAAGCCATCCATGGACGGCAACGGTGACGGCGGCGATGACGATGACGGTGACGGTGAAGTCGACGATGGACTGCGTTTCCTCGCGTTCGTCGCGCCTCTCATCAAAGACAGGCGACGAAAGCGGCGACGAAAGCGACGACGAGACCGGTTTCAGGAAAAATCGGCGAATGCGAATTTAACGCGACGAAGCAATTTTGCAGCATACACGCGCACAGGCACAATTATACGTACACGCACACCCACGTATCATGCAGGACATACGAAAATGACAATTTCGTGGCCCGGACGTTGGACTCTCGCGAGACAACGTTTCCGACGCGATCGACGGACACGCACGGACAAAAGGGGACGACGATGAACCGCGAAGCAGCGCTCTCGAGAGCGATCGCTAGCGAAACGAACCGCGTGGACAAATTGCGGGGAGAAACGAGAGGAGAAACGCGCGGGCCACGAATTGCTGTTATTCCCATATAAAAAGATTCTCACCGAGCGGACACCAACCCTCGTGTTGTTCCGGTTTGTTAGGGTCCGGTATCGGCATTAGAAAAACTTGACGAGTTAAACACGATTTAAAGAGTTTAGTTGGTCCGTTTGAAAGAAATCGAGGGCATGCAATATCGATAATTCGATTTACAAAAATACGTGTAAGTAACATATGGAGATGCGTTAAGAAAAAAAAAATGTGCGCAATGGGAAGGATTCGTGAAAGAGTGGAAATTGCGGAGAAATGTCATCGAAGTAGGCAGTGGGGGAAAAAGAAAATTGGATTGGCGTTGCCGCAAGGTGTCGGAGAACAAATGCGAGGACAGAGGGCAGAGAAAGAGAGAGACAGAGAAAGAGAGCATTAGAGTTAGAGAGAGAGAGAGAGAGAGAGAGGAGACGGGGACGCGTTTCTCCTGGCCACTCATCGACCGTTCGTTCGTTCGTTCGTCGAGAGACGAGGAGGAATCGCGAAAACAACCTCGCCGTGACAAAGAGCGACAGGAGAGCCGCGAGACCCTAGAAAAAGTGTTCGTTACGACGAAGAAGCGTTAGTCGCGAAGCGGAAGGTCGTGCTGTCTTCCTCGCGACGTATCTCCGTATCTACGTATCTCCTTTTGCGAACGACGGAAGAAGGCGCGTCCTTTCGCGTCTCGACGGCGAGAGGAGAACGGTTGGCGGTAGACGATGGGAAAGAGGGTTGGGGGAGATGCGTCCGCGCCCCGTCGGAACCTTTTCGGAGAGGAATGAGGAAGCAAATCCGAGAAAAACTTACGGCGAAACATTCCGAACGTTAGCGCGCGCGCGCGAGGCTGCTAAGACGGTAACGTTCCGCGCTTCCCTCGAGAGAATGTCGGGGATCTTTGCGCATCGGGAACCGCTTTCGCGGCCATATTCTCTTCCACATTATCGCCTCGAACTCGAGTTCATCGAAAAGGATCCACGATCGCGAAGACAACGACGATCGAGAGCTCGAAGAAAAAGGAGAGGCTCGAGCGCGACCACTTACCGCGGCAGGGATCGTTTTTCAGGAGAAACTCGTCCAGGGCTACCCAGCCTCCGCCGACTCGCACCATAACGGTCGACCGGAGGATTCGAACCAGTCGCAGCTTCTGGCTGTCTCCGAACTGAAATTTCGACGGCATATAATCTCGAGGCATACACGTTGTCGCGACAGAGCGAACGCGACGCCTCTTCGCGGCTACGCAGCTACGCTACTAGCCAGCCAGCTACCCACCCTGTACTTTCCCTCGCCGACTTGAAAAACTCGAAACTTTTGACGACACGTGCAAAGCATCACCAGCCGCTTCACCTCGTCGTGAATTTTGTCGGTGTCGTTGTAGGTTCGTCGTTCCTCCCAATCCGGTCTCAGAGCGGCGATAAATTCTTTCCAATCTATCAGTCCTTCCCCGTGGCGATCGAAGAGATCGGCTACCGCGCCCATCTCCAGTCGCGACGTCTCGAATTCTGTCGAGGCAATATCACGAAAATCAAAAGATCGATCGTCCGACAACCGCGAAAATCGCAAGGCTCGTAAAAGGTACCGACTGGTGTTCATGATGCCCTGAATAAAGTCTTCTCGTGGAATCAGGCCGTCGTTGTTCTTGTCCATTTTTCTAAAGAGGTCCGTCAGTCGGGACTTTTTGTGATTCATAAACTTGAGGAACTGCAACGAGAAGGAAAGAAGGAGGTCATGCTTGAATTTGGCCGCGCGCGTACGGCAGGTAATCCTCGCAGTGGCGAGAGTTTCGTCGCTCACCCTCTTGCGCCAATCCTCCCAGCTGAAATTGGCCACGCGATCCAACTCTTGAATGTAGTTGTACTTGTCCTGCAGACGCCGTTGTCGCTCCCAGGCCAACATCCAGACGTTCCTCCATCTGTCCCAGAGCAGCTTCACCCTCGGGCTACGGAACTCCGGATCGGCGCCTTTGCTGCGGGCAACGATCGAAACGTTCTACACTTTTCGCGCCTTCCCCATTTTTAACGGTCTTATCGAGGCAGTAGCGCGAAAGCACCGAAAGCATCGAAAGCAACCCGCCGCGCGGATCTAGTCGACCACAGACCACAGACCATAGACCATAGACCATAGACCGTAGACGCTCTTTCAAGGATTTCGTCGCGACCGTTCCACCTCACTCGCGAAGCTCTGTTCGCGCCGACTGGCAGTTAGGCTCTCGCAACCGATCGGGAATAGTCCACAGACTGTCGCGCCGAGGCTTCGAATCGCTCTTCTTCCACGCAGATTCCGGACCATCGAGAAAGAGCGAGACGGACGGAGGGAAAGAGAAAACGAGACGTTTCGTGCGGTTACATTGTTCCCCGTCGAAACGCGGCAGGGTCGTCGAACACAACAAATATGAATAAAAGGTAGAACGGTACTTAAGAGCTATATGCGGCAACTAGAGAAGGAGGGAGAAAAAGAAAGAGAAACACGGGCGGACAGGCAAACGAGCAAGCGAGCAAACGAGCAGACGAGCAAACGAGCAAACGAGCAAACGAGCGAAACGAGCAAGCGATCGAAATAAGGATGGGCGTGACGAACCTTCCTTTGGGTGGGAAGCGTGGGCCGATGTGCGGCAACGAAAGATCTGGCGTTCTCTCACGGCCCGGGCTGGCTCGGCTAAACAGGAACATGCGTCACATCACTCGACCTTTCTACTGGAAAATCCACGACCGTGGTCGTGCTTTCGTGCAGCGATCGCCACGTCGCGTGTCGGCGACCTCCGTCTCGATTGTCTACCATTCGATAAGAGACAGGACGGGGCGAGACGGGATATGGAGGAAGATGATAGGAACGGAAAGAGAACGGGGAAAGTCGAGAGGCAGACTCGGGGCTGCCTCTGCGTCGAGCGCTCGCGGGGCGCTGTCTGGAGAAATTCATCCCGCGAGCGCAACATGCACGAGCAAACGAAACTCGCAAACAACGAGAAAGCGCACGCAAAGAAAAACCGAAAAGAAAGAAAAAAAAAACGTTGGACAACGATGGAAAGAACCGTGATACGGACGAGGATCCCGGAGGAAAGTCCCTAGAGAAGGAGCAAACGGAGGAGAGAGGAGAGGAGAGGAGAGAGGAGAGAGTCCGCAGGCAGTAAACGTACATGGGTGCGGGCGACTTAGCCTTGGGTATCTTCCGTGCGTCCTTGGGCGCCTTGACCTGTCTGGCTTTGCAGACGCGATCCACCTCGTTCTGTCTGCGACTCGCGTTCTCCATGAACTCTCTGTGATCGGCGATGAGGGCCTCGAGGGTGAGCCGATCGTCGGGCAGGGGTTCCGCCTCGAGGGCGTTGAGCGTGTTCTCCAGACCCTCCAACCAGGAGAGCAGCTCTTCCAGCAGGTTGTCGAGATCCTGGACGAAGACGGAGAGATAGATAGATAGATAGATAGAGAGAGAGAGAGAGAGAGAGAGAGAGGGAAAAGAGTCGTCGCTGAAAACTGTGAAGAGTTCCCGCGGGAGGGAGACGAGAAAAAAGCGCGGTCGCGCCTGTCTTACCTGAAGTCCACGCATGTGATTCTCGAGTCGCTGGTTTCTCTGGTAGGCCCACGTCGCCACCTCTTCCCATCTCGATTGGACGATCGTGATCCAGTGTTTGACCACAGGCACGCCGTCCGGGTGAGCCTTGGCCAGAATGACGTTGGCCAGCTCGAGGGTCCGGTCCTTCTCGACCTCCTTGGCGCGCAAGTCGCGCAAAAAGTTTTCGTGCTCGATCAGCTGATTTCTGCTCTCCTGCTCGTCCTCCGGAAGCTGTCCGGCGAACCTGAGCTTCATCTCGGCGTCGCCGAGCCACTCGAGAAGAACGTGGACCGCTTTGTGAAGACGCTCGGCCTCTCGGAGGGCCTCCTCGAGCCGGAGACTCTTGTCGCCGGAGAGTCGGCCGACCGTCTCCCAGAGGTCGTTGAGCTCCGAGAGTTGCTCCCTGATGGAGGAGGCGTCCTCCGGCGTCGCCGCCTTTTCGAGGAGCTCGCGGCCCGTCTCCATTACCGACTCCATCTGCGAGCCCCGAGACTCGAGGTCCCGCTCGAACGTCTTGTGCCGCTCGACCAGATTAACGACCGTATCGAGATCGCCGCAAAGCGGGCCGGTGTCGGCGAGCCGCTTCTCGGACTTGCTCAACCAATCGAGAAGCGCCTGAATGGCCTCCTTGAACTGGCCGGAGAAGAGGAGCGCCTCCTCGAGTCTTCGTTGACGATCGACGCACTTGCCGCACACGGTCGTCCACTTGTTCTTCAGTTCGTTCAGGAGCTCCTTCAGAGCGTACTCGTCCGTCTTGGGTGCCTTGTCCTTGAGGACCTTTCCGGTCTTCATGGTCGCGTCGTAGCTCGCCTGCTTCGCCCCGAGGGCCTTCTGCAACTCTCTGTGCCTGTTGAGTCGAGACTTGATCTTGTCGGGTTCGTTGGCAGCCACGGCGAGAGGGCTCGACGACCCTCTCCCGCTCCCGATCCCCGAGCCGTCGCTCGCCGCCTCGTCGAGAGCCCTCTCGGTCTCATCGAGCCAGTTCATCAGGCTCGACCAGGCGTCGTGGAACTCCCTCGCCTCCTTGTAGCCGTGATCGAGGGCCCGGGTCCTTTCCGCCGATTTTGAGACGACCCTCTCCCATCTGTGTTGCACGCTGATCAGCAGGTTCTTTATCAGGATCACGTCCTGCTTCTGCGAGAAGTACTTGAGATGCGTTCCCTTCTTGTCGAGATTGAGCATGGTCTCCCGATGGACACCGACGTCCTTCTGAAAGGCCTTGTGCTCCTCGATCTGTCCCAGAATCGTCTCCATCACGCGGGACACCGGCTTCAGATTCGTCAAAATCTTCTCGGCGTTGGTCAGCCAGTCGACGAAGACCTGCAGGGCGTCGTGGAACTCGGTGGCTTCCTTCAGAGCGATCTCGAGCTTGATCTTCTTGTCGCTGGCGCGCGCGGTCACGTTGTCCCAGCGCTGCTTGAGGCTCCGCAGATTGTGGTTGAGCCCGCCGACGCTGGCCGAGTCCGCCCGCTTCAGGTATTCCTGTCCCTGCTGGAGCACCGTCTCCACCTTGGGCCGCGTCTCCTCGAGCTCGTTGTACACCTCCATGAACCGCTCGAGCTGCTCGGAGGCCGTCTCCGGGAGACCGCCGACCGGCTTCGAGGCGACGATCGCATTGTCAACGTCGCCCAGCCAGGAGAGGAGGTCCTGAATCTCGGCGGTAAAGGACTGGGCCTCTCGGAGGGCGTCCTCGAGCTCCCGCTGTCGGTCGGCAGCGCGCTGCAGCAGATCTCGCCAGCGTCGGTTGAGGGTGCCGAGCTTCTCGGCGGTCGTCGAGGCCTCCGCGGTGCCCTTCCCGTCCTCGATCAGCTGCCGGCCGGCGTCGTTCAGCGTATCGACGCTCGTCTGATGAGCCTGGATGTCGTTCACCAAGACCTTCAGCTTGGCAAGCTCGACCTCGATCACCTGGGGATCTCCGGCCACTGCTCTCAGTCCGTCGAGCGTGTCGTCCGTCTTTTCGATCCAGACGAGAAGCTCGTCGAGAGCATGCTGGAACTGGCCGAGCCTAAGAAGCGCGTTCTCCAGGAGCCTCTGCCTCTCGACCAGGCCTCTCAAAAGCCCGTCCCACCGTTTGTTCACCGCGCCCAACGGTTCCTTTATCGCCGCCGCTTGCTCGGACGACGTTCTCTCGGTCAGTTCGGCCGCTTGCCTGCAACGTCCCCAACGACCACGCTCTTAATTTCTGTTCCTCCGAAAGCGTATTATCTGCACGACACTACGGGCGTCCAGGACCTACTGACCGTAGGTCCCGTGGGGCAGAGAGAGAGTTAGAACCGTATCCGTGCCACCTTCGTCGGGTCTCTCTCGTTTTAACAACGGAGAAGCGGGTCGAGTAAAAGCGTGACCAGGGGAGCCGAGAGATGGGGAGAAAGTTTACAACGATCGGAGCGACTGTTAGGGAGATGTAATTTCCACGAAACGCCATTTGTACGAAATTCTTCAGTATTAGAACATTAAAAGACAAAGTGGAGAGTAGATTGGTTGGGTGGGTGGTTGGGGGGGCTGATAACGAGAACAAACTACGTTAAACTACGTTCTACGCAGAGGGAATGCTGCTGCAGGCCATGCTCCGACTTTACTACGGTTACGACACAAAGAGACGATCAATCACTGAGACAGAAAAAGAGAGTGAGAGAGAGAGAGAGAGACAGAGGGATTGACTTGCCTTGTGAGACTCCTATGCGGCAGGAACCGGCACGGAAAAACAAAAGTTCGCATTAGAATCTTAAAGTGTCGTTCAAAGTATCCGCGGCGCTCGAGGATCCGAGTAAATGGAGAAAGGGTGTGTTGTGTGTGCGTGTGTGTAAAAGATAGATAAATAGATATATATATATATATATATATATAGAAAGAGAGAAAGAGAGAGAGAGAGAGAGAGAGAGAGAGAGAGGGAGAGAGAACAAGTAATAACCGAGAAAAGGGTCGAAAAGAAAGGCGAAACAAGGTCAACATTACCTGTTCAAGGCTTCGACCTTGACCATGTGAGGGTCGACTCGGGCCTTAAATGCCGCGAGTTGCTTAATCTGCCTCTTGACCTCGTCGATGTCGCTTCCCAGGGGTCCCATGCGAGCAAACTCCTCCTCGGCCTCGAGCAGAAAGTCGAGAAGATTCTGCAGGGTCTCGTGGAACTCCATGGCCTTTTCCATGGCGTCGATGAGGTTCTCCTCCCGCCTCGCGTAGAGAGCCGTGACGTTGTCCCAGGCCTGATCGAGGTCCTCGATGTGTTTGCGGACCTCCGGCTTATCCGGCTCGCCGCAGAGGCCCATCAGCTCGTGCCCGGAGGCCCGGACCTGCTCGACGTCCGGCTTGGTCTGGTCGATCTCCTGCCTGATCTCCTGCAGGGCGACCTGCTGCTGCTGAATCGCCGCGGGCTGAGCGGCCGGGGGCGCTTGGCCGGCGAGGGCGTCCTGAAGCTCCCTCAGCGTCGACATCACGCCGTTCAGCTCCGACCAGAACTTCTCGGCGATCGTGAGGGCATCGTCGAGGGTCTGGCCGCGATCGCTCGTCGACCGCTGAACGTCCGTCCATAGCTTGTTGAGCTTCTCGAGTTTCCTCTTGATGTCCTTCACCGCCGGGTCGGCCCGATTTCCGGCCTTGCTGATCACGTCGTCGGCGGCCCGCTTGACGGCGGCGTAAGCCTCCGAGCGGTGGGCCAGCTCGTCCATCAGGCCGGCGTTCTCCTCCATCTGATCGCGCAATCGGCCCGGATGGGCGCTGACCGGCTCCGCGCCGTTCACCTGCTCCGCCGTCGAGGACAGAGCGCGAAGCATTCCCTCGAGCTTGTCGGAGAACTGCGAGGACTCCTGAAGAGCCTGCTCGAGAGCCTGCTGGCGCGCCCTAAGCTCGCTCCGAAGGGCGGCGTACCGGGCGGTGTCCGCGTCGATGATCTCCTGGATCTTCAGGCCCTCCTCCTCGTTGCAGAGCCGGATCAGCGCCTCCCCGGTCTTGTCGAGCTTCTCGAGGAGCGGCTTGTGCTCGTTTATACTCTGCGCGAGGAGCTCGTTCTTGTCCTGCTGGGCGGCGATGAGGTCCGGCCTCAAGGCCGGCATCGGTAGCATCGCGACCTGCTGCTCGGCCTCCTCGAGCCAGCCGATCAGGCCGACGTGGGTGTCGCGCAGGTGCTCCGCCAGCGGCAGGGCCTGCTCGAGGGCGCCCAGCCGGTCCGCCGAGAGCCCGGATACCGTCTCCATCGTCTCGCGGAGCTCCTCCATCTTCTCCCGGATCGTCGAGGCGTCCTCGTGCTGCCCGTTCTCACGGATCACCTTCTTCGCCGTCGATATGACGTCGCGCACCCGGCCCTTCTGGCTCGAGATGTCGTCGTTGAGGGCCTTGTGCTCCTTCAGCTGCACGCGTATTATCTCCGGCTCGCTGCTCGGCGGCTCGGCCTCGCGAAGCTGATTGTCCACCTCGCGGAACCACTCGGCCAGATCGTCGATGTCCCCGATCACCTCGAGGGAGCGCTGCTTGCTCAGCTGGATCCTCTCGGCCTTGCGCTGAATCTGCTCGGCGATCGCGTCGAATCGCCGATTGTCGCGCGTCACGAGGCCCTCGATCGTCGCCGCCCCCTCGCCGGGCGAGGCCTGCGAGAGCTGCGGCCCGACCGCGTTGATCTTGTCGAGGACCGGCCGATACTCGGATATCTCCATCTCCAGCCGGGCTATCTCCTCCTCCCGCGGCTCGGCCGACTGAAGCGCCGACTCGGCCGCCTGCATCCAGTCCATCAGCCGATTGTGATTGTCGTGGAACTGCTGCACCAACGGCAGGCTCTCCTGGGCGTGCTTCAGAAGATCCGAGCCCCGCCCGACGAGATCGTTGAATCGCCGCTGGAGCGAGTCGAGCTTGTCCTTGAGCTGAAGCGCCTCGTCGCTCGATATGTGCCTCATGAGCTCGAGGCCGGTGTCGGTCGTCGCGTCCACCTCCGTCTGCCGAGTCGAGACCTCCTCCGTGAGGTCGGCGAGGTCCTCCATCTGCTGGAGCAGCTTCTCCGTGTGAACGGCCAGAACCCGGTACTTGGACAGCCTCGCCTCCATGCTCTCCATCCAGGCCTGCAGGTCCTGATAGGTGAGGACGAGCCGACGGAGTCCCTGCCTCGAGCGCTGCAGCAGGCCCCCGAGGGCCTCCGATCTTTCGACGAGGGCGGCGTATCGGTCGGCGGCCTCCTGCAGCTTGTCCGCGAGCGCGCTCGCCTCCTCCTCGCCGACGAGGGCCATCAGACGACCGGCCGTCTCGGTGAGCTCGGCGAACTCGCATCTCCTCGAGAGAACGTCCTCGTGCAGCCGATCGTGCTCGGCGACACGCTGCTGTATCTTCTCCTCGTCCGTCGGCACCAGCTCCATCTCCCTCACTCGTTTCTCCGTTCTCTCCAGCCAGACGGTCAACGGGAGCAGCCTCTCCTGGAACTGCCTCGCCACCGCCATCGCCTGCTCGAGGGCGTCCATCCTATCGGCCGCGCAATCCGTCAGCCGGTCGAACCTTCCCACCAGCTCCTTCAGCCTCTTCTCGATGCTCTTTCTCTCCTTCGCCTCGGCCCCGGCCGCCACTTCCTGTCCCATGTTGTACAGCGACGACATCGAGTTTTGCCGGTCCAGCAGCATCTTTCTCAGGAACTTTTGCTCCTGCAGCTGGGCCTTTACGACCTTGTAGTCGGACGACGGAGGCTTCTGATTCGACACCATCTCCTCCGTGTCGGTCAGCCACTTTTCCAGGCCGTCCAACGCCTCCTGGAACTTGCCCGACTGAAGCAGCCCGACGTCCAACCTGCGATCACGCTCGTTCAGCTGAAAAAGGAACGAACGATTACTGGCCTACCTAACCTCCCGACAGGAAATCGAAAGTCGAAGGTCGGACACCGACGGACGGGCAACGTACCCTCTCCTTCAAATCGTTCCATCGCTCGTTCATCCTGTCCAAGTCCTTCTCGATGCCAGCGGTGCTGACGTCCCGACCTGCGGTCTGTATCAGCGACTGTCCCAGCTGATTGCACTCCTCGACGGCTCGGCCGAGCGGCTCGATCTTCTCCGTCTTCAGCGACCTAAAGTCCTCCTGCTGGCCCTTTATCGACTCCACCTCCGAGCCGACGGGCTTGAATCGTTTCACGCGCTCGCTCGCCTCCTCGATTTCGAGCGTCACGCTGCCGTGCACCCGAGCAAAGTCTTGAAGCTTCTCGAGGGTCTGCGCGAGCTCCTCCTGCCGATCGCGGCAACGATCGTCGAGCTTGCCGATTTGCCGCTTCAGCGTGTCGACCTGCTCCCTCGTCGCGACCGCGTCGGCCGCGAAACCGTGGTCGACCAGCCGTTCACCGCGACTCTCGAGATCGGCCGCCAGCTCGTAGAGGCGATTCACTCTCCCGGCGAGGCGACTCGTCTCCTCCGCCTGCAGTCGTACCGCCTTCGTCTCCCGAGCCGGCGCTCTCATCGAGTCGAGCTCCTTCTCGAGCGCCGACACCTGCTGGCTTATCGTCCTCGCTTGATCGTTGAACTGCGCGACCGCTGTCGCCGCGCTCTGCAGCTCGTTGCATCTGTCGTCGAGCTTCGCCTGCAGGTCGTTTATTCGATCGGCCACGTTGTCCACCTCGTCCTGGAGGTGCGATGCGTCCACTCCCTGCTCTCCGGCTTTGTTCGTCAGGTCGTTTGCCTGCTGCTTCGCGCATTGCAGGGGTTTCTTCAAGGCCGCCGTTTCTTCCCGCAAACTCTGCAACCCGATAATACCCGTCGGAGAGCGTATTAATTGAACGACGATGGAAAACGCGCGAAACTCCTGAAGAATACCTTTATTCTGTCGAGAAGCTTCGGATCCTTGGCCGCACCGCCGAGAGCGTCGTGGGAGCCCAGCTTGTCCTCGCACCGCTGCAAGCCGTGCCTCAGGTCTCGCAAATTTTCATTCAAATCCATGAGGTGACGCGCGGTATCTTCCAGAGATTGCGTCCTCGCGAGCAAGTCTACGACAGACAGAGTTCGCGTGTCTTGAACACGTCGACGAGGGGAGACCCCTCTAACCGAGACGAGGGAGGAGGGAAAAGTGTCGGCTTACCGTTGTTCAGCTTCTCCCATCTCGTCTTGGCCGTGGCGAGCTCGTTCTTCACGTTCTGCTTGTCGATGTCGCAAGCGGCCAGGAAAGTCTCACCGAGAGTCTTGACGTTCTCAAACTCGCCCGAGTGCTTCCAAACCTCGTTCCTGAACGATGATATCTCCTTCAGCTGTCTCTCGATGTCCTTGCGCTTCAACGAGGCTGGCTTGAGAGAGTCGAGTCGATCCTCGGCCTGTCGCAGCCACGGCAGGAACCCGTCGCGCGCGCCATAATACTTTCTGCAGTGCTCCGCACAAGTCTGCAGCTTCGTGTGCCTCTCGAGGGTATCCTTCTTCAAACGATCCCACTGTGACTGCATCTTGTCCAGATCCCGCTGAAGCGAACGATTCTCGGTCCTCTGCGACCGCGCGACGGCGTCGCGACCCTTGTTCAGCAGCATGATCACCTCGTGTTCCTTGCCCATGACGCTCCTGTAGACGGGCTGCGGGAGGGAGAGAGAGAGATAGAGAGAGATAGAGATAGATAGAGATAGATAGATAGATAGAGAGAGAGAGAGAAGAGAGCGCGGTGAGAGACGAGAAAAGAGAAAGGGAAGAGAGGACCCACCTCGTGGTGATCGAGCTGCTGCTGCAGGACATCCCGATCGGCCGACACGAGGAGCTTCTCCGACATGTTTCCGAGCTCGTCGGCGAGCCAACCGAGAGTCTTGGTGCAGGAGGCCTCGAACTGTCTACCGTCTCGCAGATTACCCTCGATCTCGGCCTTCTTGTGATCCAGCTTCTTCTGCAGGTTGTTGTAGAGCTTCCCGACCGCGGCCAGTTTCCCATGAATCTCCGACCTGGAGGCTGGATCGCTGAGGACCTCGCACAACTGTTCCCCGGACGCCTCGGCGTCTGCCAGCAGAGGCCTCTGTCCCTCGAGCTGCCGCTCGAGGTTCTCGATCTTGCGCAGCTGATCCTCCGGATCCTTCTCGAGGCTGAGATCGTCGAGGTTGTCGGAGATGGCTTGAAGGGCGTCGCGCAGTCGATTGAGACTGGCGTCGAATTCGCGGCTGGTGTCGACCGCGTCTCCCAAGCTTCGCGCCCGCTCCTCCAGCCGGGCGAGCTGATCGGACCACTTGTCGAGAACGGCTCGAAGTTTCCCTGCGATCCTTTGGCCGTCCGCGGACTCGATCGGGATCACCGACGTTATCCTCTCCCCGACCTGCGTTAAATGGTCGAGCTGCGGCTGCTGAGTACGAAACTCTTCGCGCAACACCTGAACCTGCTGCACCTGACTGGCAACCATTCTCGGATCGGCGGAGATCGGGCCGAGGGCGCCCAGCATCTTTTCCTTCGCCCCGAGCCAAGAGCCGAGCGTCTCGCTGGTGTCGCAAAATTCCTTCACGTTGTCGAGGAAGGCTATCCTCTCCTTGCAACGCTCGGCAAACGATCTCCAGCGTGCGCTCACTTGCTCCGTCTCGTCGTTGAGTCTCGCGACCCCGTCGGCGCCCTGCTTCCGTCTCACCAGATCGCGCACTTGACTTCTCGTGCTGTCCAACGTCGACTGCTTCTCGTACATCTCCTCGACGATCGACTTGATCTGTTTGGCAGTCTTATCGGCCTCCTCCTTCGTGCTCGGCACGCTCTCCTTGGGCACCTGCCGGTGAATCTGCGAAGCGAACCGGTCTCTCGTTACGTGCGCCCCTCGAAGACGGGCCGATGAACTCCGCGACAATCGGAACACGGGTTCTCTCTTTCTCCCCTCACCTTGTCCAAGAACTGCGACAGCGCCTTGAGGTTGTCGGTGTGCCGCCTCAGCTCCTCTCGGATGCCGTCGATCTCAGTTTGCCGATCGGTCAAACGAACGCCCAGCAGTCCGTACCTGTTGTTGATCTCGGAGAGTTGCTGCTGGACCGGCGACAGGTCCTCCAAGTGAAATCCTTCCTGGCTGGAACGTCGACTGCTGAATCCGCTGCTACCACCTGGGGAGACCGGACTTTGAGCGGCGTACGATTTCGCGGGAGACGGTGATCGACCGTCCTGCGACATTCGCCGTACTACAAAAAAAAATGGTGAGCAAGAGAAAGAAGGAGAGAGAGAGAGAGAGAGAGATAGAGAGAAACGGGGCTCATTGCAACGATCCGACGATGAGAGCGCGGGGCAAAAGAGAGGAAAAGGGAGAGGGGCGTACCTGTCCTCTTGGTGGGACTGGCACTGGTGCGACGGCGAGTCGGGCTCTCGGTGCGCTCCCTCAGCAGGGAGTCGTAAGCGATGCCGAGATCGTTGACCTTGTCGATGGTATTACCGTAATCGCGATACTCCTTCTGTATGGGCTTGAGTTCCTCGGCCTGCCTCTTGAGCCTGTCCGCGTCGACGGCGACAGGCTCGAGGTCTCGCAGCCTGTTCTCCGTGCGCGTCAGCCAGTCGACGACACGATCGCGCAGCTTCTCGTAAGCCGAGAGCTGCTCGGCCCTCGACTTGCCGAGACGCTGTTTCTCGTCTATCAGGCCGTTGATCTCCTTCCATCGAGATTCGACGGAATTTATCTTATCCCGGATCGGACTAACGTCGGTCACGTCCTTCTTCGAAACGAGATTCCTCCCGTTTCGGACGAGATCCTCGAAGCCTGCCCGACGATCCTCGCGTTCGTCCATCAGTGCGGCCATCTTGCTCTCGTACTCTGCCACCTCCAGCTTCCTCGAGTCCCTCGTCTCGAGGGCCTCGATCATGCGAGCGTACCAAGCGTCGAACTTGCCAACCTGAAGAAGAAACTCGCCGAGAGCCTGGCCGACCTCCTCGAGGAACTCGCCCCAGCGCAGAGACCTGTCGGTGAGCTTCTCGAACCTGGTCTGCACGTCCCTCAGTTTGCTTTCCGTTCGCTTCGCGAGTCGAGCGTCGCTCGAACTCGACAGGAGCTCCCGTGCGCTACCGGCGACGGCTTCGACGCTCAGCCGGTGACTGTCGAGATCCGCCTGGAGGAGACGCTGCTCCTTCTGCTGCTCCTCCAGCCGTTCCCTCTGCAGGCTCGCCGGTCTCTGGATGTTCCTGCAGGTCGGACCAAGAGCGACGAGGGTGAAATCGAATCGGGGGAAGACACGGGGGACACGTGGGGACAAACGGGGGAGGGGGGAGAATGTACTGACTTGTATTGGGCCTCTGCCGCGTTCAGCCAAACGAGCAGACCGTCGAGGGCGTCCTGGACGCCCTGACTTCGAACCAGCGCGGCGTCGAGCTCCTGACATCTTTCGGCCAGAGCGTCGCTGAGCCGCCGATACTCCTCCTCGAGGCTCTTTGCCGGCTCCTCGAGGTCCGCAGTCTCCGCGGGGCTGATTCGGCCGTCGAGGGCCCTCAGGAGGGCCCCGACGCTCGCTCCGACGTTCTCGATGAGCCGCTCGTTCGCCAGGAGGTCGTTGTTGAGGCTCTTGGCCCTCCCGAGCTGATCCTCGACCTGCTTCGGTTCCGCGGCGATCGACTCGGAAAGGACGCGACGAACCTTCGGCTCGAGCTCCCGCAGCCAGACTCGCGCCTTCTCCAAGGACTCGCGATAGTCCCGCTGTCGACCGGCCAGACCGGACAGCCGATCGGAGAGGAGATTGGCCCGCGACAGCAGATCCTTGTACCGCGACGTCGCGTTCGAAACCTGACCCCTGACGGCTGAATCCTGCCCGGAGGTCGGCTCCTTGTGCGGCAGACGCTGCGGCAGGCTCGTTCGGAATTCGTTGAGCAGCCGGAGAAACTCCTTGCTCTCGTCGACGAACTTTTGGGCGGCCATCGTGATGAAGCGCAGATCCGCCTGATGGGCTATCACGTCGCTGATAAAGTCCCGCGTCGCCTCGGTACTGCTGTTCAGTCTGCTCAAGTCCGAGAGGGCGAGCTCCTTCTCCTCGAGCGCTTGCCTCGCCTCCTCGAGCCATCGGGAGAACGTCGACGATTCGTTTCTGCGGAATGGCGCAACGGCCAACGTCATTATTCGCGTTTCGACCGAGAGAGGCTGACCGATACTTACTCGAATTTTGCCAGCTCGTCCCGGGCGGCGGTCAGCCTTCTGAGCAGCTTCTCCGAGCGATCCGACGCCGCGTCGAATCTCGTCTTGAGCGATCGACCATTCTTCTCCAGGGTCGAGACTTCCTCGCTCGACAGCACATCGCCGCCCGTGAGCACGACCTGACGAATCTGGTCGAGGCAGGAGGCGACCGGACGAGCGTGGCTCTCGAGGTCGTCCCGTATTTCCTGAGACGAGAACGATCGGGTTAAGGCGGGGTCGTCGTCGGTGAAGGCTCGTCGTTTTTCCTATGCGATCCGGCATACCGCGGCCACGCTTACCTTTGTCTCGCTTATCTGTTTCCTCAGCTTATCGAGGTCCTCGTTGACGTTGTCGCGATTGGCCAGCCGCTCCTCGACCTCAGCAATCCATCGCAGAAGCTTCGTCGAGGTCTCGTCGCACAGCCTGTACTTCTCCTCCACCGCTTGCTGCGAAAACGTTGGAGAGAAGAGATGATGAAACGTCGAGTCGAAACGGTCGCAGTCCCTCGAAATCGCAGAGACAACGCCGAATAGGCGATTCTCGCGCGATTCGCGGAGCACACGCCGAGAGAGAGAGAGAGAGAGAGAGAGAGAGAGAGAGAGAGGAGAGAGGAGAAGGTGGGAGAAGATGGTGATATAGAAAGAGAAAGAGCAAAGAGAGAGAAGAGAGAAAGAGCGGATCGAAACAGGTGTCGCGAACAAAAAATTAAGAAAAGACCATCGCCTCACCAACGGTGGTCGAAACTACAAACTAAACGAGCCGAACAAAACAGAAGAAACGCGACAAGCTAGAAACGTATCTGACGCATGCAAACACATACACGTACACGCTTGCGTGCGCGCGCACACTCGCGCGCACGCACACACCACGCGCGCGCGCACACACACACACACGCTGAAACATAAATGTAAGGTACAGGTATAAAAAACAATGAAACGAAAAACAGGATGTTCGAGAGCGAGCCGCGTAGAGCGGCTGTGCAACTGCATACTTTGCCCGCACTTGGTTTTTCTATGCAGTCGCGGTTGCTCTCGAAGCGAACGAGGGCACATCGAAGCTGCGTATTCTCTCGTCGATGGAGAGGACTCTCCGTCCGGCTGTTTCTGCCGGCGAGCGAGTCGATCGAAACGCGCTTCCGCCGTATCGCGGCAAGCTCTTTCTTTTTTTCATTATTTTTCTCGACTGACTCGCGCGCACTCAGAGCCGCAGGAACGGAGTCTATGATGTACATACATAAATTTCTATCTGTGCACGTAGCTGTACATGTACTTATGTATTTATTTATGTATGTATATATGTATGTACGTATATACGTATGCCGTAAAGCGCCGTGCTACGGTAAAACGAGCTCGATGTAAGCGATTACGACGAACAGCAAATAAACCTGAAAAAGAGGAAAACTTTTGAGTGAAAATACAAAGTGTCACGATGCCGGCAGCCGTAGAGCCGGCGGAATCGAGGACGCGCGAGAGAAGCTCAATGGACGCGCGGCAAGAGCCGTTGGTGCTTCCCGATTCGATCCGAATCTCAACGTCCAGGCCCCTCCAGAGGCGCCAAGATCGTCACGGAAAGCGGCAACGGCAAGCTTCGAGCCCGTTGGAGGCCGCGGTGATTGGCGACGCGCCGACAGGCGACACGGTACAGCGAGCGAGAGCCAAAGGGGCTTTCAAGAGGAGAGCGGGTTAGGTGGGAGCCGGATACTCGATCATGCGGCCAATTAGGGGAGGCTCGATCGAGGCTGGATCGAGGCGTGCCACGAGCAGGTGAGCAGCAACAGGTGTCATGAATCGTGCGCCACGTGCCATGCGAAACATTTTAAAGCGGCGTTAGTGGAAAGGAAAAGTTAAAAACAATGAGCGACGCAGGTGAAGCAACGTAGAGAGAGAACGGAAAGACACTGAGACGAAAAAAAAACAAAGATGAAAAAAATGAAAACCCGAACGAAGAGTAAGTCGGCGAGTGCAAGGATCTGCAAACGACGCGTGATGCATTAGAGGTATAAAAAGAAAACGGAGAAAAGAGAGGGACAGATAGTGAGTGAGTGAGTGAGTGAGTGAGTAAGAGAGAGAGAGAGAGAGAGAGAGAGAGAGAGAGAGAGAGAGAGAGAGAGAGAGAGAGAGAGAGAGATAGAGAGAGAGAGAGAGAGAGAGAGAGAGAGAGGAGGAAAAGAGAAAATGAGAATAAAGTGTGGAAGCACTTACCCTAGCCTCCGCGGTGAGGATATAGCCCCGCTCCAAGGCTTTCGCAAAGTCGAGGGTGTTTTCCGGTGGGTCTTGGACAAACCTGCCCGCTATGGGATCTATCGTTCGCGTAGACAAGGCCTCTACGAAGCTAATGACTTTACCGGTGGCGGGCTCCCGGACGAGGGCACCGGACGGATCTACGGATCCGGAATCGATGGCCTCCCGCAGAGTGAGGTAGCCGCGCTCGTCCCGTTGGCCGCGTTCGTCGCTCGCCGACGCGTTCGTCTCGGACGCGGACCCGGAAGGAAGTCGGAAGGGATCGACGAATCCACCGGTGACGGGATCGTACAGTCCGAACCGGAGGGCCTCGACGAACGGAACGCCGCGTTTCGGCGTCACCAGGAGGTTCGCCTCGAGGGCTCTCGACAGAGCGTACAATCGCGAGGTCTCGGTATCGAGAACGCTCCCCTTCTCCGCGTCCATCAGGCCTCTTCTGAAGGCCTCGGGCAGTCTGACCAGTCGCTTCTTCTCCGTGTCCTTGAGCAGCGCCGAGTCCGGATCAACGAGGCCGATGGCGACTGCGTCCTTGAGGGCGACGGGCCGGCCGGATCTCGGATCCGTCAGTTTTCCGCTTTCCGGGCAGAGGAGGCCGCGCTCGATCGCCTCCTCGAGGGAGATGGGCCGCTCGAGGTAGACGCGCGCCTCTCCGAAACGAAGGACCCGTGAAACGGAGGACCTGCCGGCGGGATCTCCTTCCTCGATGGCCCCAAGATCGACGAGGCCGTCGGCGAGAGCCTCGGTGAGCTCGACGAACCGACCGGTTCCGGGATCACGGACGACCGCGGTGCTCGGCTCGATCGCTCCCTCCTCGATGGCCTCGGCGAGGGTTCGCCGGAGGCCGTGCTCGGTCTCGCCGGCGAATCGAACGGTCGGCCGAGACCGAACGGCCCTCGGGGATCGCCATCCGAGCAGAATGCTCCGCAGAATTTCTCGTCGAACGGGCTCCTCCAGGTCGTAGGGGAGGCCGGTCCTCGCGTCGACCAGCCAGTCCCGCTCGGCGTCCAGGAAGACGGCGGCGGTCGCGGGGTCCTCGAGGGCCTCGCGGAGGGCGACGATGCGCCCGGTGATGGCGTCGCGAATCGCGGTCGCCTCCGCGTCGACGAGGCCGAGCTCGAAGGCCTCGATGGGCGTCAGTCGGTCGTTGCTCCTAGGGTCGACGAAGGTTCCGCCGCGCGCCTCGTTTCCGTCGATGGTTCCGTCGTTGGCTCCGCCGTCGGGTCGGTAGAGGCCGCACCTCACGGCCTCCCAGAGATCGAGGGGCGCGATCCCGGGGACCAGGAGTCCCGTCGCGGCCGCCTCTAGCAGCTCCGTCCCAGGACCGCGTTCGGAGGCGACGTGGGTTCCGCGCGCGTCGTCGATGATGCCGTTCGACACGGCCTCCTCCAGGGGTACGTAACGATCGGAGGAAGGATCCCGAACGATCGAGAGTCGGGAGTCGACGAGACCCGCGCGGCGGGCCTCGCCGAGGGTCAGCCTCTCCCCGGGGACCTCGGGACGGCCGAAGGTGGCCGTGTGGGGATCGTAGAGGCCGGTAGCGATCAGCCTGTAGAGATCGCCGCTCGCAGCTCCGTGGTTCTCGATGTCGAGGATCAGTCCGAGCCGCAGGGCGAGCCTCAGGGAGACGGGCCGCTCGGAGCCGGGCTCCCGGAACGTCCCGAATCGTCGGTCGATGATGCCGGCGCGGCAGGTTTCCGCGAGCGAGAGCAACCGTCCGGCTCGACGGTCCCGGTAGCAGGGCAGGGTTGGCCCCAGAACGCACCTTCGCATTGCCTCGTGGACCGTAAGGGCGCGGCCGGTGCGCGGATCGCCGATCTTCCCGGTACGTTCGTCGTACAATCCCCGCTCGATGGCCAGCTGTAGAGAAACGGGCGCGCGGTCGTCCACGATCACCCCCGAGTCGTAGGCCTCGCGCAGGGACATCTCGTGGTCGGGCAGGTTTACCCGTCCGCTCGCTCCATCGACGCGTCCGATCTCCACGGCCTCCGCGAGCGTGATTCCAGGGGCTTCGCCGTCCGGGCGATCGGCCCTCCTCGCCGATTCCCGCGGCGATTCCCTCGGCTCTCTCAGCTCCTCGTGGGCCGTCTCGGCGGCTGGCGGCCCGTGGCTAACCCGGACGGCTTCCGCGTCGATCAGATTGCTTCGGACGGCCTCCAGCAGGGTGAGTCGACGTCCAGTCTGCGGGTCGAGGAACGCGTTGGTGCGCTCGTCCAGAATCCCCTTGAAGAGAACCTCGGCGAATGTCATCGGACGGCGCGCCTCCAGGAGAAGTCCGCGCTCGAGAGCCTCGCGAAAGTCCATCGATCCCTCTGTCTCCGACTCCTTCTCCTTCGCCTTCGCCCTCGGCTTCTCCTCCCTCGAGAGTTCCGCGGTGGACGGCAGCCGAAGTGTACCCCTGCTCGGGTCGACGATCCGTTCCTCGATCGCCTGGTCGAAGGTGATGGCACCGCCGTTCGGTCGGGGCAGAATAACCGCCGTTCCCGGATCGATCGCCCCCACCTCGATCGCGCGCTCGGTCGAGAGCCTCTCGCGCGTTTGCGGGACGATGAACCTGCCGGTCTCCGGTTCGTAGAGGCCCTTGAGAATGGCCTCGGGCAGGGATATCTTTCGCTTTGCGGGAACGATCAGGCCCCGCTCGAGGGCCTCCGAGAGAGGTATCGGCGAGGAGAAGGCCGCCGTGGTCGACTCGACCGTCGGGTCGATCGCCGTTCCGCTCTTCGGCTCGATCAGGCCGCGCTCGATGCCCTCGGCCAGAGCGAGAATTTCCCCGGTTCGTGGATCCCTCACGCTCGTCCCGTTCCCGTCGACGATTCCGCGGTCGACGGCCTCCTCGAGGGTGTACGATCGTCCGTCCACTCGGAAGCGACCGGTTTCCGGGTCGTAGGTGTCGTGGGCGAGGGCCTCTTGCAGGGACCACGGCTTCGTCGTGCTGAGAAGATAGCCCTTCTCGTGGGCCACGTCGAGCGTCATGGTCTGCGGATAGGTGACGAGGCCGCGTTCCAGATCGATCAGTCGGCTCTCCTCGGCATCCTTCAGGCTTATCACCCTCTCGGTCCTCTCGTCCCGCAGGACGCAGCTGGCCCCCTCGAGGCGGCCCTCGAGCAGCGCTCGCTTCGCGCTCCTCCTCTCTCCCGTTTCAGGATCTGCGATCAGCCCGCTCGTCGGAGAGTACAGTCGTCGGACGATGGCGTCGATCAGCGAGGGCGCGCCGGATGCGGCCCGCGTCTCTGCCTCGGTCTCGATCTTTGTCTCGATATTCCTCTCCGTCTCGATCGCCGGTGCGGCCGCCATCCTGGCGGTATCCGTGCACGTTGCCTCGTCCGTTTTGCTCTCGCTGCCTCGGGGACTACTCGCGGTCGCGTCGGTCGTTGGTTCGATCGGCTTCTCCGCCCTTCGGACGGGAGCTTCCGCGGCTCTCTGACCCTCCTGGAGAGCGTCACGTCGGGCTGCCCCGACCGCCGCCTTCTCGTCCCTCGTTTCCCGTTGGGCGACCGATCTCTCGTGTCGCTCGCCGTCCCCGCCTTCGACGACGGCGTCGCGAACAACGTCGTAGAGTGCCTTGCCGGCGAGGACGGGCGCCGCGACTACGGCCGATAGAGCCACCCTGGCCACCTCCGACGGAGAGACTCTCTCCCGATTCTTCGAGATTGCGTCACCGACCCTCTCGTCAAGTTCCACGGTCGCGTCGGGGGTCGTCTCGGCCCCGGGTCCTCGGGGTTCGGTACTTCCCATCTTTTCCGTCGGTTTCGTCGAATCGTCGAGCGGGCTCTCAGCGTCCGGCGAACTCTTCATCAGGAGCAATCCTGACTCGATGGCCTCGTGAATGGGAACGGGTGTGCCGGTGCTCGGATGCACGAAGACACCTCTCTCGCGATCGACCAGCCCGGCCTCGAGTGCCCTCGTTACCTCGATACCGTCGGAGGCCGGGGGATAGGGCAGCGACATTATAAAGTCTCCCCTGATCGCATCCTTCAGGGGCAAACGCTCCTCGGTGATGGGATGACGTATCTGCGTTCCATTCGCCTCGATCAAGCCGCGCTCCAACGCCACCGGAAAGGTCATTCCGGCCGGAGGTATTTCCCGCGGAGCGGCCCGTTCGGTTGTGCACGTAATTCCCGCGGCTCTCGCCTTCGTCGGCGTCGTCGATGGCGAGACGACGCCGTTCGTCGCGGCAGCGGACGGCCCATCGGCCCTCGGGCCGCCCGGAGACTTCGAGGACGCGGACGGCGCCGAGTCGGCGAACACGTTACTCTCAACGGCCTCGAGAAGATTGACGGCGACTCCGTCGGCGGTCCGAACGAGAGACCTCTCAGCGTCGACGAGATCGTTGGCGATCGCGTTCCTCAGGGTCTCGGTGCGGCCGTTCGAGCAGGTGAGCTCCGAGAGCGGATCGACTATCTCGCAGAGAATGGCCTCCCCGAGGGTGAGATGAGCGCCAGTTTCGGGATGAACGACCTTGCCCTCCCGCGGGTCCAGAAGGCCCTGCCTGTAGAGACCGGGGATCGAGAGGCTCTTGGCCAGCGGCACCAGGACCTCCGCGGTCTCCGGATCCAGTATACCGCGCTCGAGGGCCTCTCCGATGCTGACGACGTCGCCCCGCTGCGGATCGACTATCCTTCCCGCGCTCGCCTCTATCCTCCTCCCGCTAATCGCCTCCGAGAGGGTAACGGCGCCGCCGTTCTCGAGCGACCTCCTGCTGGTCAGCATCTCCGCGGTTTCCGCGTCCATCAGACCGCTCTCCAAGGCCTCGGTGCTCTTGATCGCCCGCTTCCTCATCTTTCGCAGGCCTGCCCTCGTCGAATCCCTGTCCGGGAGAGAATCCGCTTCCTTGCCCTCCGCCGATGCCCGGAGAGCCGGCTTCTCACGATTCGCCCGATCCGGACTCCCGCCGGTCCCTCTCGGCCCCTCGACGACGGCCCCTGACGAGTCATTCGCGTCCGCCACGCGGCTGACCGAACCACCAACCTCCTCCACGTCCGAGGCGGTCTCGAGCCGCGTAAACTCCAGTCTCTCCTCCCCCGGCTCCCCCGAGACTCTGGTAATTTCGAGCACACCCCGGCCGCGCCGACTCTCGCTCTCCGCGGCGGACTTGCCGTCCTCCAGGATCATCGAACCGTTCTCGATGGCCTCCTTCATCGTGATTCTTCGTGAAATACCGTAGTGACCGGTGGAATCGAGGATGTTCTTCTCCAAGCTGCGCAACAACGACACCTTTCGTCCGTTGTTCGGGTCGACTACGAAGCTCGAGTTGGCGTCTATTATTCCGAGCTTCACGCACTCCTCGAAGGAGACGAGTCTGTCGGTGCCGGGAATTATGAAGAGTCCCGTTACCGGATCGAAGAGTCTCCGATCGATCGCCTCGGCCAGAGTCCATCCGTCAGCGGGAAGCTCGAAGACGCGTCTGACGGTCGCCGCGGCGGCCTCCTCCTCCTCCTTCTCCTCCTCCGTTTCCTCTTGATCCTTGTCCTTCTGCCTCTCATTATCCGCGGGCAGGGTGGCGGCGGCGGCCCGGAAAGAAGCGTCGCTCCTCGAAACCGCGACGTCCCTCGCTACGACGATCGTAGTTGTACCGATCGCCCTGGCGGAATCCCGGCCGGAGGGGACGGCCTCGCGAGAGATCGGTGTACGATCGGCTTCGTGGCTCCAACGACTCTCGACCGAGACGTTCCAGAGGCCGGCGAGAAGAGCGCCGCCGTCGGTCGTTAGAAGGCCCCGGCCGATGGCGGTCTCCAGGGGCAGCGGCCGTCCGGTGAGGGGATCCACGGGTAGGCAGCTCTCCGGATCCAATCGTCCGGCAAGGACCGCCTCGAGAAGTCCGAGCTCGCGCTCCCCATCGTAAATTCCGATAGCTCGGTCGAGCTGCTCGAGCACCTCCGCCCGAATCCATCCGTGCTCCACGGCCTCCCTCGGCGATACGCTTCGATTGGTGTTCGGATCGACGACGTACCTGCCCCCGTCCCTTGGAACGAGGATGCCCGTACGCAGCGCCCGTCTGAGTCCCACGTACTCCCCGGTTGCCGGGTCGGCGAATCCCTCGACGTCGAATATTGATTTCCGCGATTGGGAGATCAGGAGACCCCTCCGTGCGGCCTCCGCGAGGGTGAGCTTCCGCTCGTCCGCGGGGTTCCGATAGGACGGCCCGTTCTCCGACGGAACGACCAGCCCGCGTTCGAGCGCCGTCTCCAGGGTGACGACCTCGCCGGTCTTGGGGTCGACGACCGATCTCAGTCGGTCGCCGTCGAGAACGCCTCGATCGATGGCTTCGACGATCGTCAGTCTCTCGCGACGTACCGGACTCGCGATCGATCCGTCCTCCCCGAGGAGTCCGCTCTCGAGGCACTCTCTGAGCGTCACCGGTTCGGCTATGAGGCCCCTCTGGCGCGCTTCCCTCGGCGAAAGTCTCTCCTCCTCCTCCTCGTCTTCGTCTTCGTCCTCCTTCCCTTCCTTTTGCCGGCGCAGCACGTACTCGCCGGTCCGAGGATCGACGAGGCCGACTCGCATCGCCTCTTCCAGCGTCAACTTGGTGTCGTTTGACGGATCGACGATCTCCCGCGGACCCCGCGCTTCCAACATTCCCCCGTCGATCGCCCCGACGAGATCGTGAGTCTCCCCGGTGATTCGATTCGCGAAGCGAAACCCGTCTCTCGTTCCCGTCTCCTCGAGGAGACCTCGAGATATCGCTTCGGAGAAGCTCGCGGGCCGGCTCGTCTTAACCGAGACGGCAACGTCGAGCTTGGCGAGGTATCCCCTCGCGCAAGCTTCCTCGGCGGTCAGTCTCTCGCCGTGGCTGGTAACGAGTTCGCCGGTGCGCGGATCCAACGAGCCCTCCTCCGCCGAGAGGCTCGCTGGCAGGGCTGACAGAGCTGGCAGGGTTGGCAGAGCCGGCGGCGAGGGGGACGCGGGGGCTGGCGACGGAGACGGCGACGGCGACGAGGCCGGCGGTTCCGGTGGCGGTCGACCGGTGGCTGCCCTCGTCGCCTCCGTCGTCGTCGTGTCTCCCGTTAGCCGGACGCGCCTTACCTTCGCCGCTTTCTCCGCTTCGTCGACCGCCCCGACGACTCGAGTCCTAGCTTCCAAAGACTCCCGGTGGAACGTCGCCTCCTCCCTCTCGACCTGCCGGCTTCCGGTTCTCGAACCCTCCCTCGACGGCGACTCATCGGGCCCTTCCGCGGACTCCGTCTCCACGCGCGAATCGCCGACGTAGATCGGGCTCCCGTCGATCGATCTCTCTCGTGCCGTCGCGTCGCTCGAAACTACCGTCGTCTCGCTCGTCTCTGTCCTTTCGTTTTTCTCGCTTCTCTCCGACCTCTCCGTCCGCTCCGAGCTGTATCTGTCACGAGGGGAGGAAGGAAGGGATAAACAGCCCGTCGAGAGTCCGATCGCGACCGAGTTCTTCTTACTCACTGCGTGTAGTGGGTCGTCCTGGTGGTGTAGCGCTCCTCGCAGCTGCTGCTCTCGTAGATGTTGTACTCCGTGCGGAACGTTCTGAGCGGCCTTTGCTCCTGCAGAATACGCTGAAACATGGTCCAACCGCCGCGAATAACGTTCAACGTCACAGTATTCCGGCCAGCTCGGCGATGAGCGCTATAGCGGACGCGGACACGCGGACGCGATGGAAGTTCCGAGAGCGGCTGCGGGAGCGAAGGCGAAGGCGGAGGCGGAGGCAGTGGTCGGGCACGTGCTCCGTGCGACGGTGCGCGTGCGCCAGGGAAACGAAAAAAAAAAATTGGCCGCGTCGCACCCCGACGAGGGGTGCGTCACTCGACGACTGGTCGTTCGACCACTCTCCTTCCGCGCTCCGATGCCTCGCCACCTTGCAAACAGTCGTCACGACGATCGCGACCTACCTTTCGAACCAACTTGATCCCGGGCATCGTGGAAAATTTAGGAATGCTGGTAGAATTAGAAGGACGAGAACGATCGATCGTGACGCGCGTCTGGTAGCCGCGACGATACTGCGGCGGACGCGAGGCGCTGCTCTCGTCGCGACTGTCGACCGCTCTCGGTCGCTCTTGGTACTGCGACGGACTCGCCGCTATCGACTTGGACGCACCTTTCGGTGCTACCGGCGCGACTGGCGCGACTGGCGCTACCGGCGCCCCGAACGCGAAACAACACAGCCGAACGCGTCTCTCGCTCGAGCGGACGAGCTTTTCGTGAAAATGTTCCCGATGGGACTTTCGCGCGAAGCCTCGACTCGTTAGAGAAAAACGGAACGCGAATAGCTCCGTTCGCCGAACGCGTCTCCGTGGTTAAGTCGAGCGAGTCCTTAATCGCCCGAAATAGCTTTACCCACTCTCGCGATCGGAAGCAACCGAGAAACGCCGAGAAACGATCCCGGGGTGGCGAAAAATAAAGAAGAAGAGGAGGGGAAAGTTTCGCGTGGCATTGCACCGCGTATTTTTAATTCGATGCAAGTTTAATCGGAACGGCCGTGCGTCGATCAAGGGGACGCTCACCTGCAACGAAGAGTCGTCGGAACGATGGACCGCTGCCTGCTCCACCCGCTCGACTTGCTCGCCGCTTTCCTCGACTCGGCCCTGCAGTAGAGCCACGAGCGCGCTGTACCGTCCGTTGAGGGTATCGAGATCGCGCGCCACGTCGTCGACCGTCGCGATCGACTCCATTCGTGGCTTCTTCATCGACGCATCCATGGACGGGCAGACGTCCTCCAGCTGCTCCTTGAACGCTCTGAGCCTCTGTCCGTAGATCTAGGGGTTTCGGTTAGCCCGTTATGGTTAGTACGTTAGATCTCGTATGCGCGTGTAACTGCCCTTTACATTTGCCTCGAGACGTGCGCTCGCGCGTCCACGAGGGCAACCTTGCTATCCCTCAGCGGCTTTCACTTTAATAGCGCCTCAACCCCCGCCAGCCGTTGCTCTATGCTCTCGTTGGCCGATCGAATGGGCCGCCTCGATGGAAGAGGTCACGCGCGAGCCGGCTAGCGGAAAGCGTATAAGCTCCGTTCGTGGTTACGTAACTACTTTTTTCTTTTTTTTCATGCAGGAACGAGGGGAAAACGTCCTCCTCTTTTCTGCGCGACTTCCCGTTCGTCCCGACGAGAACGAGCCTACCGAACCGCGTCAAGACCCGTCCGATCATTTTCATCCTCGAAAACGAGTTAGTCCGAGAGTAGCTATTAACGGCTGGTATAGCTAGTAACGGTCATTAAATGCTAGTATAAATGCTAGTAAGGGCTAGTAAAGGCTCGTAAAGGCTATTAACGTATAGTAACGGCTAGTAAAGGCTGGTAACAGCAGTTAATGGCTAGTAACGAGAGAAAAGCCCAGAATTTTCCAAAATACAAGCGCGACTAGTAGTTTGGTACCAACGCGTCCCTTCCTTCGAAAAGTAAGCCAAAATAGTCAACATCCAAATACGTCGTTCGGCGATCGCGTTACTCTTGCCGTTTCGCTCCTCGCGAATTTCTCGGTAAGAAGCACTTTGAAACGACAAAAGTAACGCTCGCAGCTACAATGGTGACAGCGACCCTGGCAGTGATAGCGTCGACGGCAGCATCGGCAACGGCGACGGCGACAGCGACGGCGGCGAGGACGGCGGCGACGACTGGACGATCGTGGCAGTGACGATGGTAACGGTAGATGTGGATGTGCTTGTAGCTGTAGCGGTAACCGTGTCGATGATGATGACGATGACGATGAAGATGACCACGACGATGACGATGGCGATGGCGATAGCGATGGCGACGGCGACGACGACGACAACGACGACGACGACGACCACGGTGTCAGGGAAGGCGGCAGCGGCGACGACCACCACGGCGACCAATGGTAACGGTGGTAATTGCAAAGCCGAGGCGCACATGCCGCCGAAACTCAAACGTCGAACAAGACGCTCCCGCCCCGAGGCCGAGTTCGCGGATGAATTCAGGGCGGAACGCGACATAATGCGCGCGTGCGTGTGCGTGTGCGTGTATGTGTGTGGGAGCGAATATGACGAGTACGCGAATGGTACGTTCTACGCTCAAAACAGATTCACTCAAGATCCCATTCACGCAAGCGTTCACACCGTAAGCTAAGCCTATCTAACGCTACCCGCGTCTTCCCGAGGCTACCTGAGGCTACCTGAGGCTACCTAAGGCCACCTGAGGCTACCCTCGGAGAGGTCGAACCGACGATTCTTTCCGCGATTCCTCTTACCTTGCCCTCGCGAATCAACCGGCCAGCCACGACGTTGGTTGCCTCGACCGCCGGTGCTCGATCGACGACTTTGCGCAGCAGGTCCTGTGCAGTCAGTCAAAGGATAGGTGAAGATCGACTCGGCCATGATGGCAACCGATGAGAGATGAGAGGCGAGAGAAGAGAGTACTGTACCTTGGCGTTCTCCAGTTGGAGATTTCCGTAAGACTCGTCGACAAATTCCAACTCCTTTCGATAGGCGTGCTCGAGCTGCTGAGCCAGACCGTAGGCAGTCTCGGCGGTGCGAAGCCTGTCGACCAGCTGACCGCAGACGTTGGTCCACCTGGCGTTCAGACGATTCACCTCGGCGTCCAGTCTGTCCATGTCGGCATGTGGGCCACGATGATTCGGCCTTGACTTTTCGACGAGACGTCGCGCGTTGTGGGCATCCTCGTTGAGTCGATCCATCGAGTGCTGCTGCTGGCCGATGGCGTTCTGAAGAAGCATCAGCTCCTCGAGGACGTCACGGAGGGCGTTCGATTCGGCGGGCAGTTCCCCGAAGGAGGCCAACTTCATCTCAAACTCGGATATCGCGCTCGTGTTTTCCTCGAGGCTCGAGAGAACTATCTCGACGCACTTGAGCCGCTCGATGTAGAGATTGCTCAGATTCCAAAGATGATTCCACTTGCCGTTCACGGCGTCGAGCTTGTTTCTCATTGCCGGGGTCTTGAGGGTAATGCCGCGGAAGGTTTGCTGGGCTCGTTCGAGATCCGGCGCCAAACGTCGAAGCGACTGTTCGTAATCTTTGTGCTGAAGAACCGAATGCTCGAGGCCGTCGAGATCTCGGGGTAGCGGGCCGGCTATCCTGAAATCGAGGACCCTCTCGGCCTCCTCGAGCGCCTCCTGCAGCGAGGATATCTGCTCGTTGAAAATGCGACCGGCGTTCTTCGATTCCTCCTCGGCTCGGGCGCGTTTCTCTAGCTCGTCGAAGAGCTTGTTCACCTCGGCCATCTCTCGCTTGAGACGCCTCAGCTGTGGGTCGGCGGGATCCCCCTCGGAAAGGAGCTTCTCCGCGTCCTCGTTCAGCGCTTTTCTTATCGCGGTGCGTTGGTCCTGACCCATGGCCAAAAACTGCGGAAGGTCCCAGCCTTTCACCACCTTGATCGTCGCGAATATCATGTTCTGCCGTAATCGAAGCTGCTTTCGTTGCCAGAGGGCGACGCTTCGATCGTACTGTCGCCGTAATCTCTCCGCGATCTCGATGGCCTCTTTGTCCGGAGGCTGAAGGACGAAGCAGACTCCCGGAACCGGAGACTCGACACCTTCCTCGTTCTTCACGCGCCACTTTACCCGCCCGGAATTGTCGTACAGCGTGCACTGCTCGCCCTTTTCGATGCAAGTCTGAAAACGGTTACGCGTTTAGTTTACGTATCGATTAGATCGCGATCGGCCGCACGGGGGTCTTCGGAGAGACAACTACGATAAAGAGGAGACGCTTACGTTAACCTGCTTGTAGGTGCAAATGCAAGTGACCTGAAGTGGCCGCGTTACCGGCTGTCGACGCTGCTTCATCGGCACGATCTCCTTTGCCTGTTCGACCAGCTTTTGCACCCGTTCCCCGTAACCGTTCAATTCTTCCCGCAACTCTTGCATTCCCTTCAACAAACGCTCACCCTCGTCCAACGAGAATTCGGATTTCGAGTAAATGCTGTTCAATGTCTCGTCCCTCTTCGAGATCCACTGCTCCGACTGTTGTACCTCACGGAAGAACTGCTGGCTCTGAGAGGCGTGCTTGAGATGGACCTCCAGGCAGAGGGTCAGCTGAAGCAGCCAGGCCCACTGGCTCTGCATCGCGGACATGTACGCCTCGATCGTCTTTGCCGCGGGATGATGCTGCAATACCAACGCCTCGCCCCGATCTTGTACCGCCGAAAACTGAATCTCCCGTTTCTCCAGGTCGCTCATCAACGACTGTGTCAACGCGAAAACGTGAAAGAGTCAATTTCGATGAAATTCTTCTGGTCGCTACGCGACTTTCTACGGCCTAGGACGTAAAAGTATCTAGCAAGTGAACTGAACGAAAAAGGAGACCCGATCGTGAAAGAAACGTTACCTCTATGCCAGATCCGTAGGTTCGCTTGAAAAAAGTCGAAGAAGAAAAGGCACGATTAGCGGGAAAATGGGCTGTTCGCCGATCGGTTGGCGGAATCCGAGTCTTAACTGCTAAGAGAGAGAGAGAGGCGGGGGGGGGGGGGGGGGGGGAGAAAGAGAGAGGTTGGGGGGAGTAAGTGGACGAGTGGGATACGGTGTATGGTATGCGGTACACGATACATGCTATTATACATGGTAGACGAAATATGAAATACCGACCTCGTAGTACTGCTCGATACTCTGCAAGTTGAGGTTCTTGTCGCTCCAATCGCGCGTCACCTCAGTCTCCTCTTTGGAATTTAGCCAGACGAGCTCGCCGGTTGCCGACTGAATGAAATCGTGGAGAGTATCCAAATCCGAGAGTCTCTTCCCGGAGGTCGCCAGGAGTTCGGCATAAAGTTTTTGCAGGCCGGTGAGATGTTGGCCGTAAAGCGTGAGTTCATCGCCGTGGAAGTGACTCTTGGCCTGCAGGCACCTCTCGATCTTCGGATGGAACTGTTCGACGTCCTTGTGCTCCCTCTGATGAAGCTCGAGCTCGTTTTGAACGCTTGGTAGATCCGACCCGTAATCGGCCTCCTGGAGTTGCTTGAGCTTGGCCTTGCACCAGTCGATGCAGTCGTGAAGCGCGCGAAAGTGCGGATTCGTATCGACGAGACGAGTCTCGTGAACGGTGGTGCGATACTTGGTGACGACTCGCTCCTCCACGGGAAAGGAGACCTCGGAGAGAGGCTGCACCAAGAGCTTGTGCAGAAGAGATCGCAGAGCGACCCATCGTTGATGCAGCTTTTGCACTCTGCAACCAAGAAATCGAACGCGGGGAGAGTGATCCGTTTTAGCGTTGCCGCGTTCGGCATTATCTCGACTCTTCGGCAAACTCTTCTCACCTCTTGTGAAGCTCCGCCGCCTGACTATATCTTCCCTCGGTGAGGGTGTGGACGTCCGTGAAGATGCTCTGAATCTCCGTCTTGCGTATCTCCTGTTCGAGGATACCGACCGCGTGTTTCGCCTCGAGCGGATAAAGACGATCCAGACGACTCGCCTCCTGCTTCACTCGTTTCTCGAGCTCTTCCAGTCGATTGTCGGTCGCCTTCGTTTCTCTATGGACTCTTTCGGCGAGTCGCTGCAGTCGTTCGAGGCTATAGGAATAGATGGTTGACATTTCCTTTATTTCGGGGAGGTTTGAGCAGAGACGAATCGGTTATCCTGATCAATTCCATTCAATTCAATTCGATTCGATTCGATTCGATTCGATTAGATTCGATTCGATTCGAGGAGGAGAAAGAGAAGGGCAAGGGCAGGGGAAGAGATAAAAGAGAAACGAAAGAACGTCGAGGCGGACTCACCGTTTAATCTCGTCAACGATGGCTTGCTCTCTCTCTTGATGAAGCATCATGAGACGAGCCCAGTTCTTCTCGATAACTTCGATATGGAGTTCTGGCTCGAAATCGACCTCGCCTACCGCCTCAAAGTACTTTTGAAGGTCCCTGAATATGTAGGAGAGCCTCTGCTTGTCTCTGTATCGAGGCGGCATCTCGTCGTTCTTGAACTTGGTACTGTCCGCAGCTAGCTTCTTCATCTCGATCAACGTGGGAGGGAAGGCCCGCTCCTGCATCAGGCTCATTTTTTCGCGTATCCACAGATGGAGAGAACTAGCCAGTTCTCGATACTCGGCCGAACGTTTCTGAGCTTCGGCATCGTAAAGCGGGTGGATCGCTGGTGGCTCCGGGAACACGTCGTAGAGCGAAGAGATGTACGTTATCAAGGACTTCTCGTCCGGTTCGGGCGTATCGACGTCTGCAAGGAAACGGCAAGACTGGTAAGACGGTCCACGAGTAACTCGATGGATCGACATAAGGGACAGCGTACATGTGGAAGAAGGATATGAGAGAGAGAGAGAGAAACAGTACCTTCGGGATCGAGAAGCCTCGTAACGCCGTACTCGCGCTCCGCGACGTGGAAGACCCGATCGAGCCGCTCCCGCGGCTGGCTGGCGCGCGCTCCTCTCCAGTCGACGAGGTCTGGACGATTTCGGTGAATGAGGGCGCTGAAAGCTAGCCCGTCTCTCCAAGAGGCGGTAAAGTCCGTGACACGAACACCAGGGTAGCGTGCCGTCGACCTTCTGGCCCATCTCAGGAGAGCCTCGCGGGCGGTTACGTTGGCTTCCTGGCCCACGACAATGTCGGATATCTGCGGGAAAAAGAAAATAAAAGTTTCCTCCTCGCGTTCGCGTGGAATTCCAAGTCCCGGAGGACGTAGCGCGCGCGTCCGGTCGGCCAATCGATCTCGCGAGCTCCAGTCGGCACCGTCGGACAACTCGTTCGAGGACGACGAGGCCGACGAAGCCGCCGAATCGGAAGAACCGCGAGGAGCGGGAAAAGAGATTTCCCTCGGCTTCCGTTTCGCCGGAAGATGGACGCTTACCCGAACTGTTTTCGCTTTTGGCGAGCCCTGACGACTCGCGGAGAAGGAGAAGGAGGAACCGGCGACGACGTCCTGCAAGTAGCCGGAAGTAGCGCGCTTCGTCCGATCCTCGGCCACGCGTCTCTCCTCGCCTCGCGTCAAAGTCGTAGTTTTGCGAACGATGCGCGTTACGATACGTTTCGTGCCATTTTCCCCGCGCCTCGACGTCTTGGTCGATTCGATCGAGGAGCCTGAATAGGAGGTCGCTTTGTCGGAAGATTGCTCCAAGGCCCCCGGCTCGGCGGCTCGGAGGCCCAGCGTCCGCCTCGAGAGGATTCGCGCTTCCGCGCGTCCGCCGCGCTTCCACATTGCTCCCCCGGGAGCAAGGTGAAAACGCCGACGCAAAGAAACGTTAAGGGAAAGAGAGCGAGAGAATATAAGCCGGACACGAATCCTCTCGAAAGTGGCCCCGTTTGCCGAGTTGCAACCTTCCTACCTAGAACCTCGGTCGAGAGCCTCCGCTTCGTATAGATCGCTCGCAAGTCGTCGTCGATCGGGTTTGCGGCCGAACCGGACGGGACCACGTTTTCCCGCTGCTGGTCCTCTCTCGTGCCTTGCACGAACAGTCGACCGCCCTTGCTGAATCGATATATCGACATGTCGATGGATTCCCTCGGACTCGCTATCTATGGCGCGCGGTGGAGCGCTCTTCCGCTCCCGTGGCGATCTCGTTCGCGTCTCTTCCTCTTCTGCCGCGAGTATCGTTTCACCGAGAATCGCGAGGAAGACGCAACGGCGAGACTGCTCGGAAGGCGTAACGACGACGGGGGACGACGGACCGAGGCGAAACGAGGCGAAACGCGCCGCCTTCGAGGCCTTCGAGGCCTCCCCGGCCTTATTTGTATTTAAGCGAGCGAGAGAAGGCACGGCCGCGACGTCGCGGTGCGTCGATGCGTCTATGCGTCGTTGCGTCGGTGCGCCTCCGCGAAAGGCGATCCCGAGCCGTGGATTCCGTCCCTACCACTCTACCGGACGCTCCACCGTGTCGTCTCTTTATCGTAGAACGATGTATCGGCCGTCTTTCTATCGGCGAGCTCCGCGATTCGAGAAACCGCGGGAGATTCGACGTCGAGAATTCGGGCTCACCGGAAGGAACGACCGGAAGGAGCCGAAGCGTGAAGCCGGGGGGGAACTGGAGAAATCGTGAAGCACGAGATCGAAAGACGAATCGAAGAAGAAGTAGAAGGAATCGCGCGAAGCGAGCCGATGGAGAGGAAGAGGACCGCGATGGAAGGGGGACGCGGTGGGGAAGAGAGGGGAAAGGAAAAAGGGTATCTCTCGAAGGCGGCTCGCGAACAATTATCGGACGCACACGCTCGCTGGTGGCACTGGCAGCGACAGTGACGGCGACAGTGACGGTGACAGTGACAGCGATAGGGATAGTGACAGCGACAGCGACAGTGACAGCGACAGTGGCAGCGGCAGGTACGGCCGCCTTGACGCGTATCGCGAAACGACTGCCGCGCGGCACCGCCGGCACGTCGAAACCGAATCCCCACTTTGTTCTTTCCGGCCTGCCGTTTCGTCGTCTGGAGGCGCGGGAGCACGCGTTCAATTCACCGCTAAGGTTTCGCGACGCGGCTCGTCGCCTTCAAGAAGTTTCGACCGTTCGCGAGTCCACGCGGAGCGTCGCGACGACGTTGCGTCTCCGCGAAGTCGCAAGCCGACGCGAAGGAACGCCGACAGGGGAACGATAACCGACGGACGGCGCGCCACGGAGTCGGATCCGGCTGTCGCGACGAGAGTAGGCCAACCGAGCGCGCACAGGTGAGAGAGGTGTCTCTCCCTCTTCCTCTCCACCTCCTCCGCCGCCACCGCCGCCGCCGCCTCCACCTCCTCGCGACGATCCTCCTTCCCCCACGCTGTGTGTCTCTTCCCCGCTCGCCCCGCAATGCCAAGATCCGACCGTTCGCTCGCTCGCTCGCTCGCCCGCTCGTACGGTCCCCCCGGACCCGGTGCGCTTCGGCGCGCTCGAGCGCGCGCGACCCAACCAAGCGTCGCGCTTCCGCGACCGCTCGCCGACTCTCGTTCCCTCCTCCCGCGGCAGCCCCTACCCGCCGTCCTGGACGCAGTCGTCAGCCTCGGCCCGATGCGCCGCGTCATCTTCGTCGCGCGTTTCTTTCTCTCGGCTCCATGGAGATCGGCCGCGTAATCGCGGGACGGAGCGAGGCGCGAGGCCCTCGACTAGCTCGCGGCGAGGACCGTTCAAGTTCCGAGGCCGGACGTGACGTCACCCGAGCCGAGAGCCGTTTCCGCTCCAGGAACACACCGCCACCGTTACCCCCCCGACGGGAACGGCCGATTTTCGTCGGGGCGTTTTCGCCGTTGGCGTCCCGGAGGATCTGCTTTCGATTCGAATCGATGAGAGGGCCCGGAAGGGCCGCTGTTATTCCCGTTCCGATGAAGGAGGGACGACGCGAGAGCCGTGGAGAGGAGGAGGAAGCGAACGTTGCGCGGCCGCGGTAAAGTGGAGAACGGGCCGTCGTCGACCTTGCCCGATTGCGTCACCGGTGTTTTTACGTTTGGCGCTCGACCGACCGATTTCGATTATCATAATTGCAAGGTGGGCGACTCGCGCGAGGAAACGCGCCCAACGGTTCCACCTCCTCCGGCCTTTTCGGGCAACGCTGCTCGGACTGCCGACTCGCGGGGTCCATCTCTCGCTCCGTTCGGTCTCCTCGTAAATACCACGCGAAACGCCATAAACGGCGCGGTCCGCCGCGAACCGCGACCTTCACGGTCCGAACCAACAACTGCAACGACGACGACGACGACGCGCGCGTTCTCGTCGCGAAAACTCGGCAAAGAGACGAAAAATCGCGGACGGAGAGATGACGGGCGCCGGGGGTAGGGACAAGAGCGATAAATCGCCCCCGCTTCTATGTCGTCGATTTGATAGAACGAAAGGCAACTTACCTTGCGTCGCCAACTCTGCGGCGCGAAAGAAAACAAAAAGATCAGCATTAGAGCGATGCGTCGCAGTGGCAAACGGTCGACGAGCGCGACGGACACATCGATATCTTCGCTCCGAGCTCGTTTCTTCGAGATATCACGATAAACGCTACTCTACCCAGGCAGAAACTTGCAGTCCCGCGCGCCGCGTTAGAAACCGTCGGAGGAGGCCGAAGCCCGCCCGGCTCGGTCCAGCGAGCGCGAACCAAGACTCCCTTGTGCATCCTCCTCGGCGCGTAGACCTCCGATCGCTATTTACGACTTTTCCGCTTTTTCCTCAGCCTCGCGAAATCGGTCACCGATCTCTCCCTCTTGCCGTCGCGAACACGAGGGGCGGATCGGGACGCGAATGTTTCGCTTCCCGCTTCGAGCGAGACAGGGAGACACGACGAGGTGAACGACGACGCGCTTCGATCGTACCCTTGCCCGAGTACACGAGACAGATTTCGGCAATCGTCCGCGACACGCTCCCGACGTTCCTCCGGCGAATACGGACCCACCGAGAGCGGTAATCGCGCGCCATACGAGCTATCGTACGTAAAACGGCGGAACATCTTTCCGGCCGCGGCGTTGGTGCACGTTCGCTCGCGCTTCTTCCGAATCGATCAAAATGAAAATGAAAATGAGAATCGACCTCGCTCGCCTTCCAAGGACCAACGAGGCGCGTTCTTAACTTTCGGCGTCCAGAGAGGGGGAACGACCGGCCGCGGAAAGCTCGCTCACCTGGAAGTGCAGAATGATGGTCCATATCAAACCGAGGGTCAGCTTCGGATTCCCATCGACGATGTCCTCTGCGCGTATATTAACCAACTTGATCTTCTTGTAGCGCAGGAAATCGAGCGCCATTTGAACGTTCTGCAGCATGTGGAAACGCATTCTCCCTCTCTCTCGCGGCTGAAAGAACGATCGCAGGGTGAGAACGCGACGAGAAAATTGCCATTTCACCGGTCTCTCTCGTCGGACCAACGTACTGACCAGATGTTCGCCCGACAAAACCTCCAGCAGAGAGATGAGGTTGTGCCCGTCCCGCAGGTCTTCGAACAAATCTCCGACATGTCTGCTCGCCTGAAACACATATTCAATCGGCTGGTTATTCCGCGGCATTGGACGGAAAGTCCAACATCCAACGCATCACGCGACAATTCGTTCGAGCGAAAGCCGAACGTGACAATTCCAAATACGGGATAACTCGTGCAAATATCGACAACTCCGTGCTGGCCGACGAAACGGTGGATGAAAGGAGCAAGCCATTCTTACGAAATCGAAGGAGACGATCGAGCCGGGAGAGGTAGAAAGGTAGAAAGGTAGAAAGGTACAAGGATACAAAGATACAAAGGAAAAAAGACCTAAACGAGCAAATTATGTACGGCTACAGGTTGCTCCGTTCCACGAAAATTTGGCGATTTCTTCTCGTTCGAAATGTTCTACGTCGGAATCGTGGTTGAGAAAAGGACGGATGAGAAAAAGTGGGAAAAGAGGAAGAATGGGGAAGAACGGGGAACGCGCGAGAGGGGGGAAGGGACGAGACGATGGCGAACAAAGCGACGCAAAAGGCATGCAAAGGGTAGATGCAACATCGAAGACTACACACGATCGGCATCGAAACCAGCCGCCGGAAAACTTACAGTGGGAGAACAGCACGGCTGATTGTTGACGAGGACGCACACGTGTAGACACGTGTAAGTCTGAAAAAAACACGGGTTGAGAAATTCGATTGGGTGATTCGAGCAGCATGTTCCCGCGGTTCGTGATTAGCGGCAACGGCACAGAGCCGATCATCGATGGATTCTCCGCCGCAGTAGCTGCCGTTGCGCCGCTGCCGCTATTCGATAGAGTCGGACGGTTGCCTCTCGAGCCGGGTATCTGGACCAACGATCCGTCTTCTCAAAGTATCAAATGACAAAAGTATCAAACTGCGAAACTACAAAAGTACGAGTCTCGCGGAAATATCGACGGAATCGTAAAACAAGAAGCTCCCTTCCGAGATCGTAGCGACCATTCACGCCGCTGTTCACCGCTGAATCCTACGGCGAGTGCAACCGTCCACCCTTTCCGATCGAAGGGGCTCCTACCTTTACGTACTTCCAGTGCTTCGGTAAGCATGAAAATAAAAGTAAAGGAACAATTATCCGTTCAAGATTCAGGCTGACGGGGTTCCGGAGGGACACTTTGTATACGATATAAGGATCAGGAGCTCGCGGTCGAAGAAACGGTTCCCTCGAGTCTTCACCTTTCCGAATTCAGGTTTTTTTGAGTAATCGGTCCGAAGCATTCGCCCTCCAACCATCTAACGTTCGCGATCGAAACGCCCAACGAAAAGCCGAACGAAAAAAGTCGAACGAAAAGCCGAACGAACAACCGAACGAAAAACCGAACGAAAAACCGAACGAAAAGCAAGCGGAAACAGTTGACGCGATCGAGCGCGGGAGAACCTGCCCGAATAAGGTCGCGCTCGCCAATGCGAGAAACGAAAGGTGGGCGCGCAGCGTCGAACGGGTAGGTGTCGTCGAGGCGACCGACGGGCTTTGAGACCGCGTTGTTCCGTGAAGAGGCAATTATCCAACCACAAACGACAAATTAGCCCGATCCCCCGTGCACCCCGCTCCGGACCGACTATCCAGAATCCACGGAAACCACGGTTTTTCTCGAGGCGCTATCTCGAGACGCCCTTACAGTGCTCGTTAAAATGGCCAGTACCGCTTAAGCTCAATTCTATCGCTTCTTGTGTTGCGAGCATTCTTCGGGGTTGCGTGCCGTGTCGTTGTCCCTGTCTTCGTCGTCTTCGTCGTCGTCGTCGTCGTCGTCGTCATCGTAGTTGCTGTCGGAGTAACTAGCATCGTAGATTCTATTTTTGCCTTTGCGCTATTTCGCAGTCGTCGTAGTCGTCGTCGTCGCCGCCGAATACGACGGCATTAAAAACGACGATGGTCCCGTCAGTGGCATCGGCACCGATGTAAACGGAATGTCAATGACGCGTGTCTGTCGCGGCGCGGCAGGGTTCGCGAATGGCAGCGTCAACGAATAGCCCCCCGCTATTCGACCGAGCAAGCCCACGACCTCAAACTTCTTGGCCGACGAAATGGATCAACTTGACCTCTTCAAACTCCCATTGGGATAATCGAATCGAAACGAAACGTTGGGTTTTCTCGCAGAATTGTCTTCCGTCTCGACGAAACGCGCGGCATTATTCCGAGAAAATTTGATCGCGATGTTCGGCCATCGATACTGACCTCCAAGATGACCGGCCCTACCTCCGGACAGGCGCGATGAAACGCCGCGAGATAAAGCGCTTCGTTCGCGCTTGGACGAAAGAAAAATCGACTTACCTTCTTCAGATGCTTGTTCACCCATTTGGTGAAAGTTTTCTTCTGTATGGCGTCTCGTTCGTCTGAAATCATAAAGCAAGGAGATTAAAAACATCGAGGTTGGCGACCGGTATATCGGTGACGCATCGGAGACGTCCCTTCCGCGGCCGCCCGTAACTGACGTTACGGCGCGCTTAACCCGCCTCTCCAAGAAAGCATGTCTTTAAGAGAGATCACGCAAACGATCGTGCCTATGCCGATTTTGGGGCCGATCGAGCTAGCGGTAGGCGGTCGGCAAGCGGACAGGCAAGTAGACAGCGGCCTAGCTGGCAGGAGCCGCACAACCGGACAGTCGGCCAAGTAGGCAGACGGGGAGGCCGGAAAGCAGGCAGGCAGGCAGGCAGGCAGGCAGGCAGGCAGGCAGCAGGTAGGTAGATAGGTAGGTAGGTGGGTAGGTAGAAAGGTAGGTAGAAAGGTAGGTGGGTAGGTAGGTGAGTCGGGTAAGCGCGTAAACGGCGATCTATGAGGAAAGCAAGAAATGGTCGAGCAGACGCACGAGCAAAGACGCATGCAAAGGCAGATATACCGCGGACGGGCGAGCGGGCAGGAAGAGCGGCAGGTAAACGCGAGGTCACGGACACGGAGCCAAAGGGCCCCTTGCTCTTCGGGGAAACGCGACGGGCGTTCGTCCTTCCGCCCGGGATTGAAGATTAGAGATTAGAGATTAGAGGAGCCCGCTGGAACGTTTCGAGACCTCCGAAGGTCCTCGCTCGGCGGCGTCGAGCACCGACAATCGACAACTGCTTTACAATCCGCGGCTTCCTGCTTTCGTCGTATCGCGCTCTACCGTCAATTCGTGAGAGGCAAACGAGAGTCGTTTGCCGTTCCGCCCGATCATCGATACTTGCCGTCCGCGATCTTACGGTTAAACGTACACCTCCCAGTCCGTTACGAGGAAACTTACGCCGCGACGTTCCACGAACCCCGCGATGAATTTCGGACAAAATCCACGAAAGAAGCGAACGAAGCAACGATGATAGAAAGGCAATCGGTTCGACGTAAACTGATAATTCCGAGGCTGACAGGTCCTGAGAGTGGCATACCAAGGTGGATCCAAAGTCAAACTATCGGCGGGATGGACCGGGCAAGGGCGAAGGAGGAAGGAGAAAAGACGGACATGGAGTCCGAACGATCGTATCGTCGTTCCTCGATCTTCGTCTTTCGAAGAAAGAAGCAGCGAGAATAAATACGAAAACATCCGTCTATTATCTTTCGTCTACTTGTTTTCTAAGAAAAGAATTGCATCGCAAACGCAAACGCAAGCGCAAGCGCAAATGCAAATGCAAACGCAAACCCAAACGCAAACGCAAACACAAATGCTAATGTTCTTCCGTAAGATACCCGATGCGTCTGTTGCACGGAGAAAAGAGTGGGAGAAAGAGACGGGGGTCATGGGGTAGCCCAAGAGTCAGGATCGTGATAGTGGAAAAAAATGTTGTGATAATATACATGACGAGAGACCAGACGGGACGGACCGAGACGAAGAAAGACCCATCCAACGTCGGCCTTGATCGACCGGAACGAAGGAGCGCGCTCGATTTCATGTTAAGCACGGAACGATACTTTCCACGTTTAATAGGAATTTTCAAGATTTTCGGAGCTCCGAGATAGTCGGGGGAAGTCGGAAGAATCGGTGAAAAAAGGCGGGGGAAATCGTGCGCGACTGGATCGTCGTATCGAGCGCCTCGATCCCTGATCTTTGCTTTGACATCCAGTCGCGATAGACGGCCAACGAAAGGACCGGAGAATTTTGCCCTCTTCTATGTTCCTGGACGAGGCTGAATTGTATATAACGTCAATTCCACTTCGGTGGTATCGTCAAAGTCTTTACGGGCACTCTTCTCGGGGTCGGTCGCCCTTCTTTCGCTCAACGAGAATTTCTCGTCGACAGGATGACGAGAAAGAGACGCAGGCTTCTGACTCGCGAACGATTACCAACCACGAAGCTGCATCGAGGAAAAACGATAGACGATAACGTGAAAACTCAAACGGGGGGGGGGGGGGGGGGTGTCGGTGGTGGTGTCGAAGCAAAGAAGAACGGGGAAGGTTGGGATAAAAAGTCCAGCATCGGCATGCCAACTCTTCACCTACCGTGCGCCTCGATGAACATCGCCCAGCAACCCCAGAAAGCCTGAGAGCTGCCGGAACGTTGTTCCACGGAACATTCCACCCGCGAGTTTTCCCAGCGTTCCAGCCAAAATCCATTTTCGTTCTGACCTTTGAACTTGGAAAGCGATTCCTCGTATCCGTGCTGCGATCTCTGTTCACGATGGTGCTCCGCAACGGTATCGGCGGGATCGAAACCAAGCCTCTCCTTGTAATACGCCTGAGTGGACATCTCGTTGCTCGATTGGTTCGTGCTTCTTCCTAGATTCTCGCGCAATCAATCGACAGAGCGACGTCTCTCTCTCTCTCTCTCTCGCTCGATAGAGAGAAACGTACGGAGCGGCCACTCGCCGGCTCCCGATCACGATCTTATCCCTATCCCTATCCCTATCCCGCGTCTTGGATCTAAAACACGGCTCCCTTTTCTCAGCCCCGCTCGCCGCGAGACTTCTCTCTAGAATCTGCCAACACTTTCCCCCTGTACGACGATTTACACCGATATTTCGATTGATCTTCGTCAGCCTTCCACCGATTGGTCGCGGCACTACCTCGTGATCTTTGCCGGCACTCGCCGACCACGGGTACGGATACTCTTCTCCCTGTCTCTCTCTCTCTCTCTCTCTCTTTCTCTCCGTCCTTCTCCGAGAGAAGCTAAACCAACGCACTCCCGCCGATCATTTTCCCTTTTACGTGTAGAATATGGCACTGCATTCCGGCACAACAATAAACTCGCCGTATTTTCACCCTCTTTCGACTGTGTTCCTCTTCTCTTCGGCGCTGTCACTTTTTCTCACTTTCCCCCCTTTTCCTTTTCGTTTTCGCTTTCCCTTTCGCCCTAGTCTTTGCCTTTACTTTCTCCTCTTCACGTTCTCGTTGTCGTTGTCCTTGTCGTTCCCGTTCCTGGTGTCGCTTCCGCGGACTTACGCGACCAATACTCGGTCTCTTGCCGAATAGCACACTTTGACACTCGTCGCGTTGCACTGCCGAGAAGAAATAAAGATGGATCGAAGCTCAATAACGCACGCTCGACGCGGACGTTGCGAGCATCAGTGGCTGCACGGACGAGGGGTGCCACTAATTTCGTTGGACCGTCGAAAGTGCGAATTTCGAACGTGCCGCTAGAACGAACAAGCTACCTGACCCAAGCGCGAAACGCCCGACCAACCGACCGGTCCCAAGAGCCGGCCGACTCACCGATAAACGTGCCAACGCAATCTGCCGAGCGATCGGCCGAACGAACGAGTCAACGAGCGAGTGGTCGTCGAGCGAGCCAACGAGCCAACGAACCAACGAGCACGCGATCTGCCACCAACTGACGGTCCACGAGACGCGTGCCGACTGGGAGATACGGTTGCCGTCGCTGCCACACCGCTGCCACACCGCAGCCACCGCTGCCACCGGGGAAATCCAAGACCATTCAGATCTCCGCATATGGCAATGGAAGCAACGGCACGTGGGTGTCGTCTTCTGGATCGGACCGGTAACGCCAATCGCGGCGCGCCGTCCCGCGGTACGCGAGTTCCATGCACCCTACTTGTCGCGATCTCCACTTCCTCTGCTTCCTCCGCTTCCTCGAATTTTTCAGCGCAGCATATCAGTCTGCCCGCAACGGGAAAAGAGCAACAAACTTTCCCTTTCCCGAGATCGCGCCACGGCCGCTCAACTCCCGAGGGTACGCGGCGGCGGCGACGATCGATCGACGCGGTCCCCGCTGGTATACAACGCGCGCGCGGCACCGCCGCTGATTTCGACGCTGCTTCCGAGCACCTAGGTCGACTAGACCCGACTCCACGCTCTACTCCGACGGAATTAGATGCGAATAGAAAATAGAGTAACGCGCATCCCGCGCCACGCAGCGTTAGGTCAACTTCTAACCCTAGACCGGAACGTTCTTTGCCAAGTACGTAGAAAGTTCGAGAGAAAGCGTCGACCCTCTCCGATGCGATTGAACTTCAAAATGTGACTAAGAAAATACGTAAGCGCCTTCGACGACCAAGGGACGCGACGTCGGAGGGTCGCAGAGAAAGAGAGAAAGAGAATGAGATAAAGAAAGAGTGAAATCGTCCAAAGAACTTGTTCTGGCAAAGAACTTCGAACCGTCTCCTGCCTCCCGACTGATTCTGTCACAGAGATCGCCCTACGGCTTTTCGTTTCCCTACGGGTCTGGCAACTGTTCGTGGAAAAGATGCGCCTCTCCGAGATTCACGACTGCACCGGCAAAAGGGAGGAGGAACGCCGAGAATCGGGATGGAGGGGGGCTGGTGGACGAGAGAGCACGCCGAAACTTTCCACTCGAAGGCAGGCTCGGCGATAAACCTTACTTGCACTTTCGCGAACCTCTTGTCGCAAGATCCAAATACGGCTTTTGGTTAGCCACGTACAAACGTCCAAGGTAGCTCGGCCCAAGCGGGAACCACCGCGTTCAACTAACTGTCGCAAAGCAGAAAGATGATAACTGAAAGACCAACGGCGGCGACGGCGGCGACGGCGGCGACGATGACGACAAAGTTGACATCAACGTCAACGACAACGTCAGCGGTAGGAAGGTAAGAATGCGACGCGCCGTGACTACTAGTAGTTGGAACAAGCAAGGGAAGATAATCGGTGGTGTAATAAGAGGTATTCAGAGAGCTCGAAGACGACAACCGACGAGACAAAGTATTCGCGCTCCTGGCATGTCGACGGTGCCCTAAAGTAGCGCGCGTGACAATTATCGCGGGACGATCCACTAAAATATTGGGCGTCCACGCGACCGTTACGCAACCGATTTTGCTCCTGTCTGCGATTCTTCTCAAAGGTCATCACCGATCGTAAGGAAAATCGAGATCGAAAAATCCGAGCACTAGAAAAATCCTTCGATTTCAACGGTTCTACGTAGTCGCCCAGTAGACGCGCGACGGTAAACGCGGCCCGCTCGTGCGCGGGTATGGAGACTCGAGGCCGGTTTTGTCAAGGAGCTTTGCGAGCCTGCAATTATTGCGCAATACCCGTATTCGATGAAAACGACTTTCTTCCTCTTCGCTCGCAACCAAAACCACCGCCCATCTCCGCAACGTGTTCTCGCGAAGCTAGAGTTTCCAGTTACGGAGATACCTTCAAGAGAGTGTGACACTCTTTCGCGCTCTCTCTCTCTCTCTCTCTCTGTGCCTAGAAGTGTATGGGCAACCTACTCGTTACTTGCTTTGTCTTTCCTATTTACGCCACAGTTTTCCATACAGCCACCACCAAATGACGCTCGTATCTCGTCACCACTTGTTTTTAGAGGGCGCTAAAAACGATACTCTCCTTCTAGCAGCCAACCGAGAAGACGATAACGAACGATATGCGTTAACCACTTGCGCTACGATTTAACTTTCGGTAGCCGTGCTGCGCTCCACGAGTTAACTTTCGGTAGCTGTGCCGCGCTCCACGAATAATGAACGGTTGAACTGTTAGCCGACGTGCCACACACGTCGCTTTTGTTTCTGCGCTAAATGCCTATCGACGTGGTATACACGTCGCTTTCGGTTTTGGAACAAAAGCATCTCGACGTGCGTGGCACGTCTTTATAGCGCAAGTGGTTAAACACGCGGCCATCACCCTATTTCTCCAGCGCGCTCTCGCTCTCGCTCTCGCTTTTGCTCGTCGAATCTCTCGCATGGACTCACTTACTCCTTGATCGTTAAATTCGATGCCTCTCGGTTTCGGCTCACGATTCTCAAACGTAAAAACGCGCAAAAAGCGACCGAATGGATGCCACGAGGTTAAAGAGGAACGGCACGGCACGGCAAAGGGAGATACCACGCGCAGGACCGTGCGTGACTCACGACCGTCTCGTGTTTTCCTGTCGAGCGCGCTTACGTAGTCGGATTATTTTTCGAACAATACCCACAGACACCCAGCGACCGTGGGGACAAGGAACGAAGAAAAGTCCTTCTGGCCCGCGTCGTTGGGAGCTCGAACAACACTTTTCGACTCAACAGACCTGTCGTAAGACTGAAACGTCAACGGTACCCAACACTCGGAAACGCGCTTCGTCAGCCAACCGTTCCTCCGATCGCACCGATCGCACCGATCGCGTCGCACCTTTTTCCTTTACGAATTGCCAAATCGAACGATCCAACGATCGAAAACGTACGAACCACTGGGTCAACACTGACGACTGTTCGGCCAACTAATCCAAATCGACGCGAAGAGCGTCGCATCGTCACTGAAATTCCTACCGAACGCGCCGAGGGTTCGCCAGCGACCACCGCGACGACGCAGCGACAACGTCGACGATGACGATGACGACGACGATGACGCATCGACATAGGCGGCGCGCCGCGTATTCCGAGCCTCACAGTTTTACTGCCAGGTATTCTGCAGTCGCGTACTGTACACCGAACACCGAACACCGTACCACCACACCATTGTACCACCGTACCACCGTACACGGTATACCGTATATCTTATTCCGTATGCCATATACCCTGTACCGTATGCCGCGACAACGGTACGCGAGCCGGGAGAAACCTAGCGACGTAATAAGAAGCAGCAGCACGCTCGCGCGGTAATCCCCATGGATGAAAAGAGAGGGCGAGAATGACGGAAAGGGGGCCCGAGAAGGATGAATGAATCGAGGAAAGAGAAACGGCCAAAAGCGATGGAAAGGGATCGCGATAGATTCAAGGAGAAACGAATGGCACGCAAGGAAGGGGAAGAGAAACGGTGGGCACGGTGAGACCCAAACTGCGAGGGTGAGGGTGAGGGTGAGGGTGAGGGTGAGGGTGAGGCTGAGGGTGCCGTCCGAGGAAGAGCTCGCGAAGGAGGGCAACAGGGGCCTTAATCAAGAGGAAACCGATCAACGGGAACTCGATTTTGCCTCCAAGACGCGAGTCGCCTCTTCCCCCTGCGTAGATCGCGTCGGCTCACGTCGGCTCGACCGTCTCGACGCGGACTGCGCCGGACCGAACTGCTTCGGACGATCGCCGCCCACCCAAGCCGGCCGGTCGGCCAGCTAGTCAGCCAGCCAGTCAGCCAGCCGCCGACTCGACTCTCTCCTCCGATTCTTTCGCTCGCTTCCTCCGTTTCTTCGGCCAACTCGGTCGACCTCGGCTTTCGAGCTTCGATCGGCTCTCGATCGAATCTCTTCTCGTCTCCGAGTCTCCGAGTCTCCGAGTGTGTTTCTTCACGTTCCAGAATCTACTTGGTACAGCTCCATCTCCCCTCTCCTATCTTTCCCACTACCGTCCCTTGATCCTGTTATCGCGACATCGCGCACTCTTTTCTCGTCTTTCGCTTTCTCCGATCGCTGGATGGAGAGAGAAAAGCAAACGAGAGGGAGCGCGCACGACAGAGAATTAAAGATGCTTGGCGTATGTAGGTAGGTAGGTAGGTAGGAAGGAAGGTAGGTAGGTAGGTAGGTAGGTAGGTAGGTAGGTAGGTAGGTAGGTAGGTAGGTAGGTAGGTAGGTTGATAGGTTGGTAGGTAGGTAGGTGAGGAGGAGGGAGGGAGAGAGTGAGAAAGAGGCATGGAGAAAAAGCGTCTCTTCCGGCGTAACGCCCATCATGGAATAGCTCCCGTTACGACAAACGTTGTAAGGCAGGTCACGTAACGACAAGACGGGGATACTTCTTGGAAATCGAGAAGGGTACGATTGCCAATTGGTTGGCACGAACCGACTCGTTTGCTAGTTTGCTCGTTTTCTCGATTACCGATCCAAGTATGCTCGACGCGAAACACGCATTACCGATATTCCTTCTATGCGATTATACGATCTCACCATCGTTTAACGACGAATACGTCATTCAGGTAAGCTAAATCGATACCCAAACTTTATCTTCCTCGTTATCGCCAAACGATTTCTTGCTGCTTTCGCTGTAAAAGATGGCTCGCGTTTCACCGGTAGGGACCGACACGAGCCGACGCTCGTCGACAGTAACCGACTCGAGCCGAGAGTGTCCGACGGATCGAAGGGCCGTCGATCCAACGGTCGGACGGTCGATCGGTACGACGATCCAAAAATCCGACGGCGGCGACCCCGAACATTCTCAACGCATTCGGACGATAGGTTTGTGCAGAGTTAACCACGCGTGGAAATTCGTCGCGATCGACTCCCTCGTAGAAAATGTAATCAGGTTGCACACGCGATCCGACTCTCAATCTTGAATAACGGAAGATCGAAAGATCGAGAAACGGTGGTGCAGCTTTTTCCTATGCGTAACGTAAGGTAAACGACGTTAAAGGGCAATCGCAGAAACGAATCAGGGGCGGGAGGCGGATAGAAAGGCACGCATGAGGGTATTTCACTCATCTTCCTCCGCGTGCCAAAACATTCGTTTAACCGCTCTTCAAATTTTCTGTCGAAAAGTCCCAGAACTCGGTTGAGACAAGCACACTGTCGCGCTGCTCGGGGTTTTTCGACAGTGCTCTTTTAAAAGCATCCGGAACTCAAACGGTTAACGACCGTCGTTAGAATCCCTCATTTAACGTAGACTTCGATCGTTGGCCAATGGCGGTGAACAACGGTGACTTTCCATGCATTTTCTCCATTCCGATCAGCTTTCTCGTTTGGCTTATCTGCGATTCGATTCGCAACTCGTTGGACAGATTAGCGGTATCTTATCGATATACGTGTCCCGGCCCTCTCCCGCTCACCAACCTCTTTTCACCTTTTCTCGGTCATTTTTGCAATTTTTCCTCAACAGTCGCGTCAAAGAACAGGATTTTTCGTGACGCAGAGAGACACGACAAAATACTTATCCGCCTTATAGGTTCCTTGAGCTTTCAAGAGGCTCGTTGCATTTACCAATTTCGGCGATACCTCTCGCCTTCCCCGTTGGGCCAAAAACATGTACGTGTACGTACATACGTATGTACCTCGACGATCGGAAGATCGCGATACTTTTGGTCGTCGGGAGGCAGGCTTCGGCACGCGTAAACTCCTGGAGCCGCTACTGCTTTTCTCTTCTTTATCTTGATTTTTTACCGTCCCGCTTGGTAGCGAGTTCGATCGCATTCCTAACTGTACAACGAACGAGACGTCCCTCGACGCTCGGTACCTAACACGATGCTCGGTAAATCTATATATTGGAACGAAACTGTTGCCGCGAAAATTCAGTTTGACCGCGGACGTTCTCCGGTGAACCGCGTCTTCTCGCCTTGCCTTGTCTTTCCTTCCCTTGCCTTGCCTCGCCTTGCTCCGCTGGCTTGCCACCAACTTTTGGCCCGTCTTTCTACGGCTCCGACGAAGAACGTTTCGGACAAACATTTTTCATCATGTCCCCAACTAAAAGTTCTCGGGATTCAACTCTGACAATTCGTTCGGGGAACGCTTCAAAGACACCGCGGCGGCCCCCGACCGTTGACCGTTTCGTCGGTTATTTCTCCAACGATAAAAATCGATACGCAGCTTTGCGGCGAGCAGGAATGCGCACAACGGACCTCACCGGCCAGAAAGGTAAGTAAACAACGTTCGGAGAAGGAAACAGTGATCGCGATTGAACCGACACGAACTGCGAGATTAGGAAGTCAATCCGCCGTGGAGATATTGCGAGGAGTATAACGGCGCTTCTCGTCGACGTGCAACTACGTATACAATTCCATATACATAGCGGACAATTTTCGTGCGGCCGTTGCTCCAGTCGACCCGAGTCAAAGTCCAAACGACATCGTCGGGGAAACGGCCCGATGGGCGCAATAGTTTTTGTTCAACGGTGGCTCCTTTACCATGCTCATTCATCGTTTTCATCTTATTGTTAGCATCACTCTCGACCGATACAACGAACGAATCGTCTCTTCTTCTTGGTCGAAACCCCAAGGTTTTCGGCTCGTCAAAACTTTTCAGGGTCTGGCGTTGCAGGGCGATGGTGCACTCGGCGAGAATCGAGCTCCAAAGTGGACAAAGGAGAGGGAAAATCGCAACAACGATCCAGTTCCGTGCAGAGGATGCGAACGGGAGGAAGGATGGCAACGGTAGGCAGAGCGGGTCGCGACGAGAGCCAAAGGCGGACGGAAAGGGGAATGTCGTAGCGAGGACGAAGGGTGGGAAGGGGGCGAGGAGGCGAGAAGGGTAGGGAAGGCAAGGCAAGGCATGGGAAGGGAGATCTAGAGGGCCCAGGGTCGGGGGAAAGAGACGAGAAGGATGCTCTCGGAGCTCGGCCATCGAACCGTGACCCGAGCACCTGTTGCCGCCTCCACCCACCTAGATTAATGGCAAATGTCTTAACCTGTCGCTCTTCTTCTCTTCCGTCGCGCGACCGAGTCCCCGATTCTCTTTCTCTCTCTCTCGAGAGAGAGAGAGGCGAGCGAGATATCGACGAGATCTCGATATCCCCCTGCCGGACGTTCGACTACACCCCTCTAGGTCAGGCTCTTTTTTTCCTTCGTGACTCGTCTCTCCGCCGATTACCGTCGCGTTAAAAGGCTTCTCCCCGCATCGTCGTCTCGACGCCCTCGTTCCACGTTTATTTCACGTAGAAACGGCGCCACCTGACACGAGCCGCACGCACCCTTTCCAACCATCCTAAACTTCAACGTTTGTAATCGCGATAGACTAACGGCCGTCCGCTATAATTGGAAACTACAATTATACTTTCGACGAACGAATGCACGACACGCGATGAGACTGCTTGGAGGTGCATCGCAGGCAAAAGTCGATCGGACGAACCCGACGGGCTCGATCGCGAAAAAACATTGGAACGCGACTCGCGACACATCCGGACGGCGACCGAACCTTCTCACATTGTTGCTTCGAACGCTGACGCGGACGCGACACTGCTTCGAGGAAACCGATCTACGTCTACCCAACAAATTCTCACGGTAAGTCGATCGGTAACACGCAATTCGATATTTACCGAACGCTCTCGAGTATCTATTTCTGCTCGCGCCAAGGTCAGATACCGAGGAAGACAAAGTCGCATAGAGTCGCAACAAAATTGGATCGGCGATCGTTCGACTCGATAATCATTAATTGCAAACGAGTCGCGTCTCTCGAAAGACCGGCGGCGGCTCGACGCGGGGAATTCGTCGGTGACCTAACCCATGCACGGCAAATACGCATGCACCACACACCCTCGCGTGCCACGAGTCTCCGGCGGATACTCCTCGTGCACTTTCAGCGACGTTAGGTAATGTCCTTAAAACGATGATCGATTAAAAGGTCATGGCTTATCGTTCCTGCCGAGCAACCACGTGATTTCGATGGCCAGTCGATCGATGTTGCACGAAAGAATCGATGGAAAAATAAAGTCGTATGTCGCGTATTTCGTTGAATCTTCCTTGGGGAAACTGTTAAAGCGCCGCGAAAGCCCGATGAACGCGTGACAAAGAAACTCGCGATTTTTTAAAAAGGCAATTTTCGAAACAAAAACAATTGCCGAACGAAAAATAGATGGCGTACGACCAACGTTGAACGTCAAACGCCGAACGTCGAATCCCATACGTTAGAGAAAGGAAAAAATTCATCACTGTCTGGTCATCACTTACCGGCAATACGTAAAACTGCTCTGTCAGCAGGATCGAGCTGCAGAATACTCAGAGGCTTGTCCTTTACCCATTCCTTCAGGCTACCGTCCAGCTCGAACTCCATTATCTCGATAAGCGGCTGCTGCGTGGCTTCACACCATAGTCGGCTGGCTCGACCAATCGACCGACGGTGATATCCTCTCGGTGCGTCACCGATGCCAAACGTATCGTTTCAACGCGGCGCGAACTGCCCACGATCGTGGATCACCTTCGCGCCGAACGACAAACTATCCGCTTCTCGGTCACTCTCGATACCGGTTACGAACTCCCAGTTGACACGCGCCGGCCATCCAATGTGACATCCTTGCCACCTTGGCTTCCGGGGTTCGCTTCTCGAAACGATTTCTCGCAGCCGTTCGCGCTCCCTTTTCTTCCGCACTACTGCGCCACGCGCATTCGGTTACGGCGAAACTCCTCAACTTCCTCACGAACGCCAGATTACAATGTTCGATTTCGGTTGGCGCGTCTCGCGCTTTTCTTCACCCTTCCGTGCTGCTCGGTCTACGCTCGTAGACCAAAGATCGTGGCCGCCCCTATTATTTTGCAAAGCCAACGAAAACGTCCAAGGAAATTCGTGCTCAAAGAGAATATCCTCGACAATGTCCTTCGACGACGACGGACGACGGACGACCGACGACGAGCGACGGCGAGCAACGGCGAGCGACGGTTCTCGGGGGATAGAAAACGCGCGGTAGACGAAGATAGCCAGCGACGGCTAGACACGGCTAGCGGTATCCTCGATAGATCGCCGTTCGTAGCTGCAGTTGGCGCGGTTGATGCAGCTGGCGCTGCTCGGAAATCGAGCCGCGCTGTTTCCTGCTTTTGCGTCGGTGGCGCTCCGATCGGCTCGCGCTCGAGGAGACGATGCAACCCGAAACCCGAGCGGGTCTCCAGCGATGACTCTCCCCGGCCGTTTCACCTGTCCGCTTGCCGTTGCCGTGATCCGAATGATCGTTTCCAAAGACGCTCCTCGACGCCCCTCGAAGCTTGTCTCTCCTTCGTTCTGCAGGCATATGACAAAAAATACATTCCTAGTTCGGTCCGAGTGCGCAAACGATCGCATCGTGCACTGCTGCCAGGAAACTGTACTATGGGGAAAAGAAAGAACGGACGAAGAAATCGCGCAAAACGGCCGGGACGGATAGGGTGACGGCGGAAGCGAGACGAGACAAACGAGCTTCTTCGGGATGTCGATTCTATCGGCCTGTCTTTACGTTCAGCCAATACTCAACGCCACCGAATTCGATCGTCGTTCGTAATACGCGCCTAATTCTCGAGCCTTCTCTTCACTCTCGTGCAATCGTAATCGTTCGGTCTCCTTCTCCGATCCCCTGCCGTATTTCTAATACGTTGCTTCTTTTACGGCTCAAACCTAACGACCAGTCCTTTTTCCCCCCATTTACTCTGTTTGCGTCTAATAGAAATTTCAATTTTGCAATTCGCAAAGTTCATTTGTGCCCGCACAGTTGTATAAACTCGTTTAAGTGGGCAATTTGACAAGGACGTAAATCCCGATCGCGGCTTACCGATAAACCGACCGGACGTGGTAGTGGATGTGGAAGTGGAAGTGGAAGCGGATATAACGTCTTCTCGAACCGAATAGTCGACCAATGCGTCACGTGCCGATTCATTCGATACAGCGTATCTACGTACTCCCTGATATTATGCCAGGAATTCATGGATTTCGAGCTATTAAAGAGAATCATCAAAGGAGCTATAATACCTTCAACTTCCAACTTCCAACAATTTACAACAGAGTCGCTTTTTCTTTCGCTTCCTTCTTTCTGCGATCGGCTTTCGTTTTAAGCTGAAAAAGGACGGACATCCGTTCCACATTTTCGACTCAAAAGCCTTTCCTATCCGCGCACGTGATTGCCCTCGTCCAATAATCGGCCGCCCTCGTTTTTATCATTAGAAAACGCGAAAAACTTGCACAAGCATTATCCTGTGGAAGCAGGAAAAAAGTTCATCCTCGGAGACGGGTATCTCGTCGAGGAGGCGAACCGATGTCGAGTCGTCGGACATAACCGAACGATTACCAAATAACCCCAACCGGCCACCACCTATATATTATACGTGCCTCGTTAATCGTTTAAAACGTACGACGACAGGGCAACATCCAACAACTCCGTACGATACAGAGTATACGATTCATGTAAATGGGTGTACCACGCGTATGCCTACATGCATACGTTGCCCGAATCAGCGACATCTGCAAAAGACGTACGCACGTATTTATGTAGGTATCTACGTCTGCTTCGTTCGACTAACCCTATCCAAATGACGATGGAATCGACGCGACCAGTTTACACCTTTCGCTTCGTTCTCACTTACCGATTTCACGATCTTTCAATTTTCCTAATGTCCTACTCGACCCTACGTTTCGCGTCGCGATACAATAACCGCACGACGTCTTGCGGCGTTCTAGCCGACTCGACGTATCTACAAGCGACTAGACTCGGCGCTTTAAAATCATGCAAGTGCAAACCCCCGAGCCCGCAACGAGCCGGAACAGCAAGTGAGAACGATACGCGTTACCGTACGATCGTCCGGCAGCCGAGCCCGACGTGAAACGAGGAAAAATCAATGCTCACCGGTATTCCTGCTCTATTTATTCCTCGATGATGTGAACCTTTAACCCCAAATGTATTCCTTCGTGATTTCTGCTAAACCGTCCAACAAAAAAACACTACAGCTTTTACGAGAAACCATCGCATTATCACTTATCACAACAATTTTCGCGTTGGAAATACGACCCGGTTCCCGACGACGCGCCTAGCAGACGACATTTTGCTTTTCAACGAATCCATCCGAAGATTCCCGAGACATCTCGATGTCCGACGAGTCGGCCGACACTGTAGACATCGTAGACTGCGTTCGTTCAACGCGACCGAATGCTGCGTCGGCGTCGGCGTCGTCGTCGTCGTCGTCGTCGTCGTCGTCGTTGTCGTTGTCGTTGTCATCCGCGTCGCAAACACAATTTTTAACGGTACGCGACTCTGTCGGGCCTGTGCGACCTATCGGTCTCGGGTCTTCGCTTTGCATAGACAGGACAACTTTGCCCGAGTTTGCCTTGGCATGCCATCTGTTACGAATTCCTAATCGTTATTTTACCACTCCCACTTACGTACGATTTCATAGCAACCGAGTGTGCATTCGTTTATCGGCTTCAGCCCAACTTTGAAATCTAAGGAATTTTCAAGTCGATAATACTTTCAGCCGATATTCCTTTGCCATTCTACAGCGAAATTTTATCTCAGTCGTGACTCCATCACGGATATCGATCGATCAAAAAATCGATAAGTCTCAGAAATAGAATGTTACAATCTTCGGGACGAGCGAATTTACCCTCGGGATAAGCTATCCCGTTGGTACATTTCAGCGGCAGCACATTTTTTTTTACCGATTAACGCTAGTTATCCGGCCAATCCAAATAGCATAAGAATGGGAATGAGGCAATTAACAGGAAGGAGGAAATATATTTAAGAAGGAGGACACACGTATTTACGGAGATGGGATAATCATGAAAGAACGTAGGCGGTCATAAGAGTAAAAGTTGGAAAAGCAGATTCTTTGGGGCTACGGAGATTCGTTATCGACCGCGAAATACTCGTAAACGTACCTTCCCACCACCGACTATCGGTCGTCATTGTTTTACAGAAAATTTGCGGAAAATGCTAAAGCAAAAGATAATCCGACCGCAATTTGCAACTCTGAAATACACGTGAATCAATGGATCAGCCATTACGTCATTCTTATAAAACATGACATCGATTTTTCGCAGAGCTACCGCGAACTGTAGCCTTCGCGACCACTTGCCGCGCTTGATGTCACCGCTATATAAAGCAGCTGACACGGTCGGTAAGACCAAAGACACAGCCTCCTCTACCCTCTCTTTCGCTCAGTCGCTCATCCCTTCTACGAACCACATCGTTATGACGTAACGAAATAATTGCCAGTAAATTTGTCTCTTCTCAAAATCATATCTATTGTCGATAACTTCACTGTGTCGTATTCTACAAAACTGCAAATAAACAAATCTGGGGACTACTGCATCTTCTACCGCGTAGATTTACCGAGGCAGCGATAATACATAATAGATGGGTCTAATGGGCAATTGCAGAAAAAGAACAATCTATTGTAGGAGGGAGTGTGCGTATGTTATTTCCCGCGTACTCGATATAGTAGCAAGATTTATCGATTAAAATCAATATTATCTCCATAGCCGGAGAACCAAAGAACCAGAGAAAAGAGGAAATTACTCCACTGGCCGATATTTCGCGTAATCCGTCTCCTTATGGGCTTTCGAATTCTTTCTGTCGTTTTCTCTCTCTTTGTCTTTCCCAATTCTCTCTCCTTTTCGTTTGACCATGTTTTTCAAACATCGCACCCTGCGTCGATATTCCCGTTTCATTCGGTGTACTCGGAATTCTTGTAGTTTTATTCTTTTTTCCACCGTCGCAACATGGTGCTTTGCACCGTTTCGAACAATCTAAAATTTCGAATAAAAATTTCGGGCAAACAAATTCGATTCCAATATCACATTTCTCATACAAAGTATACAGCCACGTTGAAGAAAATATCGAAGAAAGATTGCCTTTACATACCTCCAATTGTTTCTTTAAACTGTCAACTCGATCGATAATACTTTTCTCCAGACGATCGATGCTCGCATTTTCTTTTTCCTTTTCCTGTTCAGTTTCGCGCAAACGAATTAGCAGTTTCTCTCTTTCAGTGACAATTCTTTCGTACTCGGAAAATAATTCCTCGCAATAGGCCGTTGCCGTAGCTAGCCTTTCCTTCAAGGAGTCGCACGAAACTCGCGTCGAATGGACGACGGTTTCCATGTACTCGGTTTTACGATGACTACGCCTAAAAGGAACCATCGGAACCATGAAGCTTTTACGTTTCACCTTTGTCTCTATTTTTGCAATTTTTACATTGCACGTCAGGGGAAAAGAAGATCGTGTTAGGCTCACCTTAACCTTCTCTCGAGAGATTTTGCGACAAACTTCAAGTGATTTCTTTCGGCCGTAACTGTTGAAAGTCGTTTCTTATAATCGGGCGTATTCTCTTCTATAGTTCTGATTCGATCGTGCAGGTCTTTCTTCTCCGCCTCGTAACGCTGCTTAAGTTGCTCGAACAATCTTTTGCATTCTTCGATAGCGGCGGTATGGGCGGTAACGGGTAACATATTCTTTTCTTTGATCGTCGCTTTTTCCAGTTGTTCGCTCAAAATTTCATACTTTCCTCGAAGATTGCACAGTTCCGACAAGTTTCCCGTACGTTCCTTTCCAAGCGTCTCGTTATGCTGACAAAGAACTTTGATTTTCTGTTTGTACGACACACGGCTTTGCTCGATGCGTTTCTTTTGCTCAGCAATCTCCCTAAGCAAAACTTCATTCTCCTTTTTTAAACACTCAACGTTCTCGGCCAACGTGCCCATTCCATCCGCGTATCTATCGCACTGCAAAATTATCCGACTTTCCCAATAATCTTTAGTTACAACATCGTTACTGTACTTTGAAATTATTTACCTTTGACGTGAGATTTTCAACCTCTTTATGCAAACGATCGTTTTCGCCAAGGACATCTTTGCATCTTCCAGCAAAGTCGACGATTTCCCGATCATACAAGGCTACGAGATTCTTCTTCTCCTCCAAATTTTCTTGGTAGGCGTTGAGGAGGGGGCCCAACGCATGAAAATTCACACCCTTCCAAGCTCGTATCGCATACCTCTCTTCCTCTCTGCTCTTTTCTGCAATGTCGGAGAAACTGTCCCCTCGCGTCCGCTTAGCCCCCTTACGCTCCCATTCTAGTAACTTATCCTGATATCTCTCTAATTCGGCGTTCAATCGATAGACAATATTTTTTAAAAGAGCAACGTCCTCCCGCGAGCGACAGTTTGTAATTTCCAGCTTGCGATTGCAGCCAGCCAACCCAAATTTTACTTCCTCCGTAGCCTGCAACTTCTCCGCCAATTTCTCATAATGCAACCATAACTTTTGATATTCCGCTTCGCGCTGCTCCAACGTGTCGCTCAGTTTCCGTCGCTCCGTTTCAATGTTTTCATATCGTTTACCTAAGTCGTCGTACTTGCCCATCAGCTTCGACAGATCCTTGGAAAGTCGTTTCTCTCGTGCCTTGGACGAAATGGTACCTAGCGGGGCATGGAAACATCTCTGCGCGTTACGTTGGCCTGTCGTTGGAACGAGAATCGCCGCAAGAAAGAACGTCGAATTTTATGGCTACCTAATTTTTGGTCCGTCCCTTCGAGTCTACCACCTGAAACGGCTCTGCGCCGATAAACAGATATCCTAGTTGCTTCATGATCGCTTTGACTAGTCTGAATCTTTTCCTTGGTATGCTGGAATGCAAGTCAAACGAGAGAAATACAATCAACGGTTGTATCGTGAGAAGAAAATCTAACGACACGACAGAAGCGGTTCCTAAGAATAGCTTTGTATAAAACCCGTTACCTTTCGTTTTATTGGTACGTTTATGACATTGCTAACGCAATTGGCCATTGCTATCCTCGCGAAAACAGGACGTGACGGAGCGTACCATCAACGTTGGTCAAATTTTCCCTCGAGATCGCTATCAATGTTAACGGGTACTCGAAGGAATCATACCGTATTCTTTCGTTGAATTATTTTTAATCGCAGCGTAATTCGAAGTTCGAAGATTAGGTTAGGCGGGGGCAGACGAAACGCCGGATATATTTTTAATGTCTGACACTTTTATTCTACATACTTTACGAAAACGTTCCAGTATACTCCGTACAGACGTATCGCGAAACTTTTCGAAGCAACAATATTTCTACTGACAATGAGTCGTACACTGATATGCCTTAATTTGCTGTCATATGTCATATGGCATGTAGCATCGTACGCTGCCGTGGTAACGACCCGTAACGACCGATAACGACATCAAGATTGTCCGAAGAATCGATAGTGAAATAGTAAGGTATTAAGCAGTAGAATAGTAAGGTTAACCGTCAGATGGCTGCACTCGACGGATCGCCGTGATCCTCACGGTCCCCACGATCGCACATCAGCATTAGCGGGAACATTGATTTCTTGTCGCGTAGCGTATAGTCAGCGTCGGGTATATTTCCATTCTCCTCGGGAGTATCCAATCCCCGAGTGTAAGACGATGATGGAGCGTAACGGCGAATTTGTTTTTTGGGCGGCGGCCCACGGCAGTTGGAGAAATCCAGGATGATAGGCGTGCCGTCCACCCCTCTATCATCTTCTCTCACATTTTATTCGATATCGCGTGAAAGATGTCTCTTTCTCGTCATCGGCGCGCCGTTCTCGCGTCCGAATCACTCTGGAAGCTTTCGATCGATTCCTCGAGGATGCTTTCAAGGAAAATCTTTACTTTACAGCGTGGATTGCGTCCGAATCTGTTATCCTTACGTAACACGATAGAAACGGGAATGGGAACGGGAATGGGAACGGGAATGATTCGCATCGTTGATTCGTATCGTTGGTTCCCTTTCGTTTCTAATATTTCACCGGTTGGGCCATCGATGACTAAATTTCTTCACTTTCACTATCTCCTTTCCTCTTCGTGTCGAACTCGAACGATTTGACGCTAACGTGCAATATCGTGCAAAGAATCGCTGCAAGTTGTGCTCGGATGGCATGAAAATAATTTCGATGCTAAAGATGAGAATATTAAGTGCAATAATTGTTTTACGAAAACGGAAATGTTATAAGAAAAACGTGCAAAGAAGGTAAAAGTAATTGCTGTTATTTGCCTTTGACTTGTACGAAATGTGGTATTTACTCGAACCACCAGGCCTCTATAACCGACTGTAAGTGTAAACATGACATGTCAGGTATACCGAAGTTAATAAGGAACAAAGAAGATATTGAAGTTATCATGCTATTGAACGGAAAAAGGAAAAGAAGAACAAGAGGGAAACCCTCCTGTTGGTAATTATCAGGTTTAAGCATGAAACGAACTTGACAGTTGGACCTTGAACGATAACCGCGTACCCTTTGCTCGTTTGTAGCACGTATGTACATTTGCCGAACAGTCGTTTGACGAAACGAGAAGTTGAACGGAACGGAACGGAACGGAACGGAACGGAATGGGCCGGGATGGCTCGGAATGGCTCGTGAACGCAAGCGCGCGAGTAACGAAAATAATTTTAACAAATGCTGTTTCGTTACGCGTGCAAGCCGATTCTTGGAATCCATGAGCCAGCACATTATATTAATATTAATATTTGATCAAGTTAATTGGGCCGGATGGGTTGTAAATCATCCTATAGCTGGCCGAGACGATAAGCTATAGCCTGGAATGGAGTTTAGATAAGACTTCATGGCGAGATACTTGGTTTTATCACGATTATACTGGTTGTAAACGCTTTAATCCTACTCTATAAACATAGTAGCGACAAATTTTCAATAGTTTCTCTTCCCCCCCTCCTCCCCCCCCCCCCCCGTCCCGCCACCACCATCACCACCCATCAACACAGCCGCACACACTCCGTAGTTCTCTCTTTCTCTCTTTATGAACCCCTGAAAATTAAGGGTGAAACGTGGAAGTGGAAATTTGTCACTGAAATTATAATGAGTTGTATCGACAAGTTTGGTGATAAGAAGAAAAACGAGGGACTATCGGGACGCGTTTGACGCGTTTTCTCGCCTGACTGTAATTGTGCCTGGAAAGTTATTGCGAAAATATTAGGTTTGGTTGGCATAAATCTACTGTTGTTCCCGAGGTTATAACTACCCAAGATAAGAGGATACGATAGCACCTGTGAAATTATCAGTTGCTTTCAGCTTTTTAACTCGTGCCTTGGCGTTTAGGATAAAAAGGTCGGAATGTTAACGAATGTCTCGAAACGGTGATAGGCGTTACGCGAAGGAAGAGAGAAGCTAACTTTGATCGAGTTGCGTTTTCTAGTGTGCCTTTAACCGTGAATAACGTTCTCGTTGGAAGATTCTGAGAAAGCACGGTGCAATGAATCGAGGTAGGGAGATCGTGATTTGGATATCTACATACATACGAACGATACATACACGACACATACATACCTACAGCGATCGTAGTTTCCTCGTTTTGTCGGTTTGTCCTGTCGTTGGTTCATCGTACCCCGCAAACATGTTTACGTACTGTTTCGTTCGGCACTGGACGATGCATCTCTTTTTAATACAATTGCTCCGTCTTGAGGGAAAAAAAGATTGGAATTCCGCCGGCCTCTGTCCTTAAACTCCTACGTTTTAAAAGATATTCTACAACGAAACTTTAAAGGTAGCAGTACATAATAGTATCCGTGGATGAAATTCCGGGAAGGTAGGAATGGAATAGTTTACATAACATTATGGTTGATAGTGCGAACGTTGCAACGCCTTTGAAGGATAGCACGTTGATGAGCTGTGCTTATCGTTAGACAAAAAAAAAAGAGGAAGGGGCATTTGCTTGCGCTTTCTCGCGAGATTCCGAAGGCTGAAGAAGAAATTTGTTCACTTCTGCATTGCAGCGAGCGTCCATTTATTGGCCTGGATAGCCGTATTATGGATACCAGTCGAAATTGCCGGGATAGGGTGCAATTACCAGCAGACGCTGACCCCTGGCAATACTTACTACGTGTACAATCGCGAATATCCGAATCCGTACCAAGGTGGACAGACGTGCAAATGGCACGCAAATACCGATTCGTCTCATCGCATCGCGCTGAATTGCAGCATTAATTTACCTTCGGTAAGAGTTTGCGTAAAAGGCTGGCGTGAAAGAATCGGCGAAAGGGTCGAGGAAAGAATCGGCTGACTATTTGCAGAGCCCTTCGTGCATGTACGACACCGTCAGCGTTCAACTCAATCAGACGACGACTTATCGATACTGTGGAAAGGGCACATTCGCCGTAGAATCCGAGGGAACCGAGATGACGATAGGTCTATCGGCACCCTTCTGGTCACGAGGTGGTCAATTTATATGCAGCATGTATACGATCGCCAGAGACGAGGATTCTTGGGGCGAGGATTGCCAATGCGGATGGAAAAACCCCGTAAGTATTGTACAAAGTGATAGTACCTGTCTCGTAAGCAGAATACTGGACGCATACCTGTATATGAGAAAACTCGCCAACAATACGATTCCAATTTATTTCTTACCGTAAAGCCAACATGTAATTTTGATTAAAGTCGGGAGATTTGATAGAAACGACGGTAAAACACGTATTATATATGTATGCGCGTGTCCCATGCGTAAATAGATAGTTTGGCAATTGGAGGGGAGAGGCCGAGGGTGATCTGGAAATATGCAAAGTGCGTTGACTTTTTTGCATCGATCAGTCTAGAATCGTCGGCGGGATGGAAACTGGCGTAAACGAGTATCCGATGATGGCCGGTCTCGTGGATGGTAACCTGCGAACGCTGATATGCGGAGGGACAATAATATCCACGAGACACGTCCTGACGGCGGCTCACTGTCTTCAGGGAAGAGATATGGCGCAGTTGGCCGTTCTCGTGGGCGATCACGATTTGTCCACCGGTGCGTCTCTTTCTCTCTTACCTCTGCTTCGTTTCTTTTTCCGTAAGACTTGGCGTTAGATGGAGACTGACTCGATACCGTGTTCATTCAGGGAAGGAAACGAACGCATCCGCGTTACTTCGGGTAGCGGAGATCCACGTGCATCCCAACTACGACGAGTTGAGGTTTGGATACGATATCGGCATCGTCAAGACGGCGGTGCCAATAGTCTTTAGCAACGAAGTCGGACCGGCTTGTCTACCGTTTCGGCATGCCACCGATAGTTTCGGCGGAAGCTACGTCGATCTTCTCGGTCGGTAGAACGTCGTCCTTCCTTTCGACGGAAATATTTACGCAAGACTCGTGCGCAAGCTTATCGCTCCTACGTATATACGTATACGATGGATAGCTGCACGTATGTATGTATGTATATGTCCTTTTGAAAAACAGGTTGGGGTACTACGGACTTCGGTGGAGAAAAATCCGATACTCTGCAAAAGGTGTCCGTAAGCGTACTCGACAACGGCAGCTGTTCCCGCGTTTATCCCAACGTAACGAGACGAGAGATTTGCACGGTGGGACAAGGAAAGGACGCGTGCCAGGTAAAATTTGCCCAGCTTCTTATGGATTGCCGTTCTTTCCGATCCTATCCCTCTCTTATCGGGCAATTTTTACTGAAATTTCCGAACGTGACCGATTCTTTCGAAGCGCTTTCGAAGCGTCTCTCGAAGCGTCTCTCGAAACGTCTCTCGAAGCGTATCTCGATGCGTCTCTCGAAGCGTCTCTCGAAGCGTCTTTGAAAGGAAACCGGTCCGGTGAACTCGTTGAAGGGATGCTTTTCGCTCTGACCGCGTACGACCGTAGAAATTGCAGGTATTGCAAGGTAACGTAACGTAACGTGACGTGTATCGTTATATTATACGTTACCGTAAGACTATCTTGTAATAGACTGAGCAATAGTATATGAATTTAAACATATACCTACGTGCATGCACACGTAAAAAGTACATGTATTGGTATATAGAAGCATAGAAACGTAGATGCGCATAAATATGAATACCCAGCCAAATGAAGTGACCAAATATACGTGAGAGCAAAAGACAGTAAGCAGCGCAATGAGATTACTACATACATACATACGTGCACTACATATACATATACTCGTAATCGTGTACCCTTTGACGGCAGTTCGATAGCGGTGGACCGTGTCTATGGCAGAATCCTACGACCCGACAACTCCTAGTGGTCGGCATCATCAGTCATGGCGGCGTTTGCGGTTATGCACCTGCTGTCAATACCAAAGTCGGAGCATTCATATCTTGGATCGTTCAAGAAACTCCGGGTAGGTCTACGAACGTCGACCGTTTCTGCCCGTTCGCTTCCCTCCCAAAGTTCAAGTCGGCCATTACGACGCTCTTCTTTCAGGTGCTCGATACTGCAAGTCCGAGTGAGCCACTCTGTACCGCTACGCGTACCTTACGTGAGCGTATTTACGCATCATCTCGGAGCTTTACGACGAACGACGAACGACGAACGACGCGCAACGAAACGCAACGGCAACCGAAGGTATTCCGAAGATCGTGGTAGGAGCGATCCCATTCTTCTCGATTGCTCTCGATTGCTCTCGATTATTCTCGATTGCTCTCGATTGCCCTCGATGTTTTCCAAATTCGGACATACATTTACGTACGATATGCATATGTATATTACTTGAGAGTCAGCAAGAAAGAAAGAAAGAAAATAAGAATTTATACTTCAACTTTAATGCGATTTAGTTTGAAATGGACGTGCGAGCAGGTCGTTTGGATACGCGCGAGACGAAAGTTCAATTACGTAGGTGGCCCGATATCCAAGATTCTTTGGACGCTGTCGACGACAATGAGCTTCTTGTCTCGATGACACAATGCGAGGATACGATCGGATACGATGCATCGAATCGCGTCGGACTCGTTGAAACGTTTCGTTTCGACCTCCTTTGCTCTTCGCTCGCGCTAATGCCTCTTTATTTCACATTTACTTGCCTTTACATAAGACTGCTTCGCTCTGAATCGATGTCGGAACACGTCGGCGCAATACCTTCGATTCGCGACAACGGCAACTAATATTTTCCTCGGTAGTAGAGGACAGCGAGCGAATTTTCGCAACGAACGATCGATCGATCGCGGCCCAGCTAGAAACGAAGAAACTGTAAAGAAATGGAATTGGCCGACCAAATACAATATTACAAGAAACTCGCCGCTCGAAAAGTCTGTGCGCGAACCATCGGTGTTGGTTTCTCTTTCTCTCTCTCTCTCCCTCTCTCCCCCTCCTTCTCTCCCTCCCTCCCGCCCTCCCGCCCTTCCCGCCTATCACTCTCCGGAGCACGACCCGTTCTAAAGAGAAAAATAGGTCGAACGGTTGTCTTTGAAAATGTTACGTCCACGATCTTAGGGTGCGTTGCGTCGTACATCTATGTATATGTCCTGCATGGGTATACGAGCATACGGGTATACGTGTATAGGTACAATAGATGAATCAAAATTGATTGTTCGTAAACAATGTCTCGTTGTTAAATAAATTGGCGAATGAGGATGTGACGCGAGACGCCCCACGAGAGGGAAGACGCGGCTACGCTTAACCGTAGCTGTGGCTGCAGCCTTAAACGTATCCGCAACCGTAAACGTAACCATGACCACATCGACTTCGACAGGATGGTCCAGCGTGAATTGGGTCGTGTTTGTTCGGTATTCGGAGGCGAGTTGCATCTCTCCTGGCAGGGTATTTTCTCCGTTTGGGCATCGATGCCTCAAACTCCTCAATAATCGTGCATCCCACGATCCCGCATCGTCTCCAACGTAAGGGTTGTTCTTTCGCAACGAGGAGCGCTCGGTGTCAATCGTATCGTATCATATCGTATCGTATCGTATCGTATCGTGTCGTATCGAATCGCATCGTATCGTATCCTATCGTACATACGCCAATATTTCGTTCGCACGAGTTATTTATTAAACAAATTGATTTCTTCGACGCGCTTCGGCGCAATCCGGCCTTGACACAGTTATTGACTCAACGATGTTTCTCGTGGACGAGTGGCTGCTGAGTCGTCCAACAATTCGCGATCTCTTGTCGAACCTCGCGACGACTCTTTATGAACGATCCTTCCGCCTTCCTCTTTCCGATCGATTTTACTCTCCTATTCTTCCTGTCATCCCACCATGACGGCTCTCGTGGAACACGAGTTTCAATTATTCCGTCGACTCTTCTCCTTTCGAAAGTTCTTTCGCGCTTTTCATATATTTAAGTGACTTCCGTCTATCGTCGTTGAAAAATCTGAAGCATCGAACATTCGTTAGGCGACTCTCGACCGAGTCCATTCTCGAAGGTGTTAAGAGATCCACGTGTAGCATCGACCAAATTTTCTCCAACGACCCGGACTTGAAATATTTTCGAAATTCATTGTGGTTTACTGTTTTTTTACAAGTCCTATACCGAAGAATGTTATTATCGTCCCTTCGTTGTAACTGTAACCCATTTGCATCAGTACGCGGAATATTACGTGCACGAGGATGTAAGCATTGTACCGGCAGCGGAATATTCCGCTCCTACAATGTTATACTACTGCGCCCGGAAATGCGTTTTGTAAATAATATCGTAATATTAATAATAATAATAATATTAGACAATAATGCAGATATTGCTCGATCGACAGAGGCACCCCACCCCCCTCTCAACCCGCATCCCAACAAATATGTACACACACACACACATCCCCTCCGGCGGGTACGTTTCGCTTTGTAAGGCGGGATAACGAGACCAGTAGAGACAAGAGGAAGACGACCGGAGGTCGATCGATTAAAAGTAGCAAACTAAGCGATTCACGTACGTTACAACGGCCCGTGTGGGTTGCAAAAATGAGGAATCCAACTAAACGCGTGTCGAGTTATCGCAAGAATCGAGCGCAAGTCGTGCAAGAGTAAAATTGATGACTCTCGCTTGGACGAATGTTTCGCGCACGAGCTAAAAACGCATGCCTTCGGGTAAAGGGGGTTCCAATTTGTTCTTCGTATAACTTACAAGATCAGATCGCGGCTCTGTCAACGATGAAAGACCGAACACCGGTCGGGCATGTAGGCCCCAAGTTTGAAATCGCGTTCCAGAGTATGTATCTGTGTATTCCTGTACTCCTGCGTTCATGTATCCACGTACAATATATAAATACATAGGTACGTATGTAGTTGGACGTTCACGCAGTCGTATTTTAGCTTTTAGCTATACGCGAATTCTCTCGAAATACGAAGGTATCGGGCAAAAGTGACCTTGCCTCGTGATCCATATTCGCCGCGAAGGAATTTCGAGCCACTCGAGTAATTCGTACGGCCCGCCTGGTACGATGCTATCAAAGTGTAACGCGTTTCGACGGAGTTGAAATTGTTACGAAAAGGCACAGATCGACGCGAAGAGTCGTGGTTCACCGACTAATGTTGCGTCGTGGTAATATAATTGAATAGCATAATTGTAGAACATAATAATCGTGGAATCGTAATAGCGTGGCATCGAAGGCGGTAGCCGGGTAGTCTGAGTTTTACGGGTAGTCGGGTAGTCGGGTAGTCGGGGAGTCGAAGCGTCGGAGCATCGGAGACTGGTTGGTCGGTAGGGCCGTAAGGTGCGCGCGCGCACTCATATAAGCCGCGCATCGGTGGTTCAGTCGAATATCGACGTTCATACGGGGCGCATTCGTGGAGTCTCTCGGGTTGCCACAGGACGTAGATTGGCCGCACCACCAACCAGCACCGAGTTCAACCGCGACTTATTCCCGATTGCGCAACAGTGAATAACAGAACCGGGCAAAAGAATTGGCCTATCAAGACGGATTCGGAAAGGAAGAGAACCATAAAGAGGCAACGGGGGAGGGAAAGGGACAGGGATAGAAAAAGGGAGCGTGATCGCGAGCTGTCTAGATGGCTTCGCGATATCGCCGCCACGTTTCTTCGCTAGTTGCTTCGCATCGACGAGTTTTCCACCCAGACGGAAACGACGATCGCTCCCATCCGCGAATCCTTGGATCCGAGTAATCACCGTACACTCGAACGGATCGTTCTCGAGTTTCGTCGAGGAAGAAGCACGAGGGTGGAGAAAAATCCGAGAGAAGCTGAATCATCCACACGGCAATGGCAATGACAACGACAACGACGGCGATAATTTTACCGATTCGGTAACGTATCGGACTCGTCGAAACACAAACTGTTGGAAAATCGAGACTCGCATTTGGCTCGGCAAGGACATCAACCAACGACAAAGCCTTTCGAAACGAAGCAACACGGAGTATCTGGCTCGGATCGGTCGTGTCGTGTGAAAAGTCCAACGAGGCAAAGAAGAATACGTAGTCGTTTGTGCGTCTTTCTCGTACGGAGAAAGCGATGCAACGAGGGCGCGTTCTCAGTCTCGGATTTTGATTCGTCTTTGCACGCCGACGATCCCCACGATCCCCACGATCCCCACGTCGAACGCTCTTACGTTCCTCGTTCTCGCGGAACGCCACGAGCTTTCCGTCCGCGGTTTCCCTTCATCCTATTTCAACGTTCCTACCCTGCCCAACATCCCTGACGTCGCCGATATCTTCGCCATACGAACGCGTCCCACGCTTGCATTCTCGTTCGATGAATCGACCAATGTCGAGGTTCGTACAGCCGCGAACCGTCTCGTCGAGCGTCCTATTTGCCTCCTTCCGCGCTCATCGTGCTCCCTGTGCCCTTTCATCCCTTCCAATTTCGCAATCTTCCTCCCCATATTCTTCCTTCTCTTTCGCATCATCCGCACCCCTGTGCTCCTCCGGCACCCTCGATCCTCGCCACCTCGTTATCGGACGATTCCTTCAGAGTTTCGTCTCTCCCCTTCTCCGTGGGTAAGAAGAAGACCGTGAAAAATGATTTCTTCCAAAGAGAACGCGTGAAGAGATCGTCCTCGGTACCAAAGTGTAGTTCCTTTCATCGTTCCTTTTCCCATCTCCCCCTCATTGTCTCGTGAATCGATCGGATATCAGAAAATTTTCTTCCATCGTTCTTAAACGCCACCGCCACCGTCGCCACCCCCTTATGTCGAGCGTTTTTCTTGCGGCGTATCGAGGAGATTTACGGCCGACGATCCATCGCCGCCTGACGGCGCCTACTCTTCTTTCCGTCCTATCTCGTTCGCTTCTCCCGGATTATTCCACCCATTTATTAGCCGCGTTTCGTCGTCGCCGTCGTCGTCGCCGTCGACGACGTCGTGCTCATCGTCGCCCTCTCTTTGCGCGTTTCTTTTCCCAGCCGTCGCTTCAGCGGTGACTTTCTACGACTTCTTCGAGCAGAGTCCGACTTTCGAGATTCCTATTAGTCGATACGAGATAGAGAGGGGAATAGAGAGAGAGAGAGAGAGAGAGAGAGAGAGAGAGAGAGAGAGAGTTAGAGAGAGAGGTTAGGTCTGCAACAATACGGCTATCGTAGGACGAAAAAGGGAGACGAAACGCTCCGTCATCTTTCCTTCCTTCACTTCGTCCACGCGACGCAGAGCGGGTGTCGCGCCTCGAGCCTCTGGCTCCACCGGAAAAATCCCCATTTCTCATGCGTGTCTCTCCTGCATTATCTTCTCTCAAGGAGCATCCTTGAAAACAGATCCACGATCTTGTCGACGCTTCACCGTCAGTTTCTAAATTTCCACGTCTACTCGTTCTCTCGGTGTTGCCTCGTCTCGTTGCGATTCTTCTTCTTGTAATCGACACGGAAGGCGACGTAGACGTCGTCGTTCTCGTTGTTGTTATAACTGTTATTCTTGTTGTTGTTGTTCTTGTTGTTATCCTTGTTATTCTTGTTGTTGCCGTTGTTGTTATTGCCACTGCTGCTACCGCTGCTGCCGCCGTCGCCGCTATCTCCGTCGATGCGCCCTTTGGCCGGGCCCTTGAATCGTTAGATTTCCCTCGGTCGCGCATACATTGCCGTTGAAATCCCGCGACGATCGGTCAAAGGCTTCGACAAACGAACGTCTACGCCTGGGTCGTCGTAAACGAGTGTCTCGTCAAGTTCCGAGATTAATCGGCAAATACAAAGTCGAGGGAGCCGAAACATTAAAAGGGTGCAGACTGTGCGAGAGGCGTGGACGTAAGGCGGGAAAAAGAAAGGGGATCGTGCCGAAAGAGAAGCTGAAGAGACGGAAGAGAGAAAAGAGTGACAACGGGAGAATAAATCTGATAAAATGGTAGTGAAAAACGAAACGACGAGGAACGGGCACGAGCTGGCACCGTTGAACGACGATCGTCAAGCGGGGCAAAACGTGACCATCGTCGTAACAGGAAATCAGGGGGCGGCAAACAGTCAGGAAAGTAAGGAAGAGAACAGGGCAGCATGGAGCGGCAAGATGCAATTTTTCCTCAGTATTATCGGATACAGCGTGGGACTTGGAAATATTTGGAGATTCCCTTACCTGTGCCAACAAAACGGAGGAGGTAAGTTGGGATATTAAGAGAAAGAGCGCGAAAATGATGCGTTCGGTCTCTATCTTCGCGCGACAATTTCTCTCCCCTCCTTTTTCCATCGAATTGCTCGTTTGCCGATCAATGGAACGCTACTCGATCGAGCATCGACGGGGAGTACCCCTCTGCCCGTGTCGGTCCTTTGGAACAACGGGCCAAAGTATCGGCTGGAGGAAGGAAGCGAGATGAGCAATAGTCATTCGAAGATAGACGCGTATTATACCTACATAGTACCTACGATACATCGGTGAAGTGAATTTCTTTTCCGTGGAGCTTCAAGCTGACTCGCGGCACGGCATGCGGCCGCCCACGAAAAAGATCCTACGCCGTTGCGCGCTATTTTCGGTCAACCCCATAGGATCGAGTCTAGTCTTGCTTCTCGAGACTTTCGGCCGTGCTTAAAAATACAAGTCTCGTCGATGTTTAGCGAGGCTGCCTTGGAATTTCCTAACGTTTTCAGCGATCGCGAACCTATTTCCTCCCATCGTAGCCTCGCTTCCCAGCTAGATTTCAAGAAGAGGCTACGGCCGCTGCTGCTACGTCACTTCCTATATATACATACATATACATATATCCACTAGCTACAACCGCCGCGACTATAGCCACGACCTTGCAGTCAGATACGAGGAAGATCGCGCGAACGCGGACCACTGCATGTCAGGTTGGATGGTCCTTTGCCCGACCCTTGCTTTCAAAGTTTTATATGAAATCACCGCGCTCGTTGCGTCACGAGACGCTGGCGTCGCTTACGCGAGCCGCAAATCCTCCGCCCCCGCAAATTTCCCCGCTCGGAAATTTCCATTGCTTCCGACCACGAGTCACGCGCGATCGAAGTTACCGCGCTCATCTTCCTTCAAACTCTTCCCACCTCGTACCTCCTATCACCTACCCCATACTTTCCACCTCTGGCCCCGTATCTCCTAATTTTTACCTTTTACCTTCCCTCTTCTACCCTCGACCTCAGTCCTTCCAGTTCGATGGCCTAGAACTTGGTTCATCTTCCACCCATCGTGCGGCCCCAAACGGATCGACAATGGCCGCGCTAAAGATCAATCGAGATCATGTTAATGAGAATCGCGACTCGACTTCTTCATGGAAATTTCCTCCCTCGCGTTTGTGCGCGACGCAGAGCGTAGTACGCCGACGCAGACGCCGATGCCGACGCCGACGCCGGCGCCGGACATACCTACAACGACAACGAACACCCACCGACATCCAGGTGTATCAATCGAATTTCTTGGTGGCACTATCGGTCGACGCGTAACGATATAACGCTTTCGAAGAGTGCTGATTTATTTTTCATTCTTCTCTGTCCTTCATGTTTCCCTTTCTTTTTCCTCTTCTCTCACCTTCTCCTTCCTCCCCGCTCACCCGCCTCTCATCGTCATTCTACGCGGTCGATGGAACTCGTCATCGAGACTAAGAAGCACCTTTGACCTCCACCTATGCTTCCTATGGCTCTGCGTCGCGACGCCTCTCAACTTCCTCGTCGCGTCAACGGGTCGATCTCTGTTTCTCTCCCTCTCTGTTGCTCTTCGCTGCCCCCGAGTACTCCCTCTCCGACTTGTACAACTCCGTCGACGGAACCTCAAGACCTCTGACCTTTCTCAATGGAACACGCAACGACACCCGACTTTTCTACTTTTTCCATTTCGATCGAATTGCAACGGTCAAAGCCAAATAACTCCGCCCTGAGATTCGAGGGAGATACCTACGGAAGGCGTGTTCAACCACCAAAGTAACATTTATTCGAACGCAAGTTGTAGCGGTCGACGGAACCCCGGCAAATCTTCCCTGTCGACTTTTCTACTCTTACATTTTTCCACCTTTCTATCTTTTTACCTCTTTCCTTCTCGATACTTGGGTAAACGCACTTGGCTCGCGTAACTAGGAAAGTCGAATTTTCGAATTTCGACTAGTATCCAAAATCACCGGGTCTGAAAAGAGGCATAGGCTGATCCGAATGCGGAGTATCGGATGGTCGATTGGAATGAACACAGAGAGCGGAGAATCGGGCAAACGTGTGTACGCATTGCTCGCGATCAATACGAAACGCGCTGCGTCCACGATTGTTCTCGACTAATCGCGACGCAGAAAAGGGGGGACGAAGACCGGGCAAAGGGTCAGGAACGGTGAAGAAAGAATCGGCCGCGGAAGGAAATCGCAATAAGGGGGAACGGAGCCGCCGCTTCTGGCCGAAAGAGAGGACGAACAAGGGAGCCTCGGTAAAAGGGGTTAGGGGAGAACGAAAAGAACGGACGAACCATGGTCCGCCTGTAAACTGGTAAACTGGTCGGCTGGTAAACTGCTAACCTGGAAAACTTACAAACTGGTTTCGGAGAATCATAGGAGAACAATTGAGCGCGCAAGAAGGAAAGGAAACGGACGAAAGCTTAGACGCGATAACGTTTTCAGGTGCCTTCCTCATCCCCTTTTTCGTCATGTTAATATTGGAGGGCGTGCCCCTCTTCCTCATCGAACTGGGTCTGGGTCAACGAATGCGGCAGGGTGCCCTCGGAGTATGGAACACGATTCACCCGTGGTTAGGTGGCATAGGCATCGCCTCCTGCATCGTCACATTCTTCGTTGCCCTCTATTACAATGTTATCATCACTTGGTGCTTCTATTACCTCTTCAATTCCCTCGAGGTAAACTAGGATCGGGAATTCCAACCGTTAACGTCTTCTAACTTCTAACCGTCGTAACGTTTCTTCTTTCATGTAATCGGAAACTACGACCAGGCCGTCACGATTAAATTTGGCGTAAGTATAAAGAGAGTAAAAACAGAGAGAGTTTAAAGAGACATCGTTGACTCCGTATCGGAAAAAGCAGAAAGTCATAATCTTGACCGTCCTTGTTGGACGTAACGCGCAGGAACCACTGCCATGGGCGACATGTCCGCAAGTCGATGCCAAGCCGGTCGAAGAGTGCCTGAAAAGTTCAGAGACCGCCTACTTTTGGTACCGAACAACCTTGGATGCGGCACCGTCGATCGAAGAAGGTCAATCTCTTAAATGGTGGATCGTTCTTTGTCTCCTCCTCAGCTGGGTCGTCGTCTTTTTCATCGTCATGAAGGGAATACAATCTTCGGGGAAGGTAAAGTCTCGATCGGAGGACAGCGCCGCTCCGTCCCAACTCGGACTCTCCAAATTTTTCGACTACATGCATACCTTGCTTGTAAATAAATTTACAACTCCATCCATACCTATAGCCGTATCTACAGCTATACACCTACCTCTACCTGTACCTATACCTATACCTATAATTCCTTCCTACCATATATCTATGCACGTGTACGAAAATTGGAGAGTCGAGGCGCCAACAGTTTGTGCACTGTACGCATACACGTACCATTAATCGACTTTGCTTGTTTTAAAGGTGGTATATTTTACATCCATGTTCCCATATTTGGTGCTCACTATCTTTTTTATTCGTGGAATAACGTTAAAAGGTGCGAGTGCTGGATTAGCTCACATGTACACTCCAAAGGTAATTTTAATCGATTTCCCCGCTATTTTTACTCCGATAATTCTCGTAAATTCTCTTTTCTCTTTTCATCTTGTCTATTCCCCCCCCCCCCCCACACATCCCCCGCTCACTACTCTAACATATCGACGTTTGCAGGTAGAGAAGTTGTTAGAACCGACGGTATGGTTGGACGCGGCAACCCAAGTTTTCTACAGCTTCGGACTAGCTTTTGGCTCTTTGATCGCTTTCGGCAGTTACAATACTCCCAACAACAATTGCGTCAGGGATGTCATTTTGGTTAGCTGCTGCAACGCCTTTACCGCTATTTACGCGAGCGTCGTTATTTTCGCTATTTTGGGTTTCAAGGCCATGTCCAACGTCGACAAGTGCCTCGCTGGGTATGTACCTTACTTTCCTCACCTTACCGCCCACAATCCTTTGCCTTATTTTCCCCTTTCCGTGTTCATCTTTCTTTCTTTTTTTTTCTTCTTCTTTCTTTCAGAAACAAAGATACACTTTTCCAACATGGCGTTATACCGCACGAAAATATCACCACCGACGAGTACGATTTAGTCGTGAGTGGTTTGAACATGACTGCGGAAAATTTCACCTTGGAACGGTGCAGTCTGAGCGAGCAGTTGGACAATGTGAGTAAAAATCAATCTCGTCTTTTCCTTCCTCCCTTTTCTCTCTGCTCGGCCGACATCGAATTCTACACGATAGTCTACTTTCAGGCGGCAGAGGGAACGGGACTCGCTTTCATAGTCTTCACGCAAGCGATAGTCGAATTACCCGGTGCGCCGTTTTGGTCCTGCATCTTTTTCTTGATGCTTCTGGCTCTCGGATTGGGCTCCCAAATTGGCATACTCGAGGGCATGCTATGCGTTATATTCGACATTGATCTCTTTAAGAGAATAAAGAAGCAATACATGACAGGTAGACATCTGCGGGTACCTTGCTCGCTGCACCATCCGAGCCGATCAAAACGCTCTCTTTTTCTGCAGGAGTCGTCTGCACCATTTGCTTCTTCGTCGGTCTCATCTTCTGCACCGGCGCCGGGGAATATTGGCTCAAGATGTTTGACAGTTTTGCCGGAACCATTGGCCTCGTAATGGTTGCCCTTATGGAAATGTTGTCCGTCATTTTCGTTTACGGCCATGAAAAGTACGCACAAAAATCTTTCCCTCTGTCTTTTCTACGTTCCTCGTTCCGACTTATCCTGCTCTTTCTGTCAATTCGCAATTTTTAGGTTTACAAAAGACGTGGAGGAAATGACAGGATACAGGCCAGGTATATATTGGCAAGTAACTTGGAGGTTTCTTGCTCCAATAATTATGGTGTGCATTCTCGTTTCGAGCATCGTGTCGATGTTCGTCAAGAAGCCACAGTATTCCGCGTGGGACGCTTCACTGGTAAGAGAATAAGGCAAACTTGCCCTCGTGCTTCTCCTCCGTCTCGTCAACTTTACTACCTTTTTATCTATATTTCTCTCTTCCTTTCCACACTTCTTCCTCTCTTGCTCCTTCATCGCTTTATTCGGCCGATCTGAGAACGCATCCCGCGTTGTTCGCTGTTCGTTTACAGGGTACGGCCGTGCCGACCAATTACCCCGATTGGGTTCTAGCCATTGCAGCCTGTATTATTTTTGCGGGTATCGCGCCGATACCGATTGTCTTTCTCCTAAGACGGTTTCAATGCGTCAAACTGGACGTCGATATTCACCAGGGTAGCATAAGGCGCATCGATACGACGGTCTCGACCAAGGAGATGATGGGAGACGTCGACGTGAGTACACGTTGCGCGCTCAGTCAATTCCGACCTCGTTAGGTCGAAAAGGCCCGAGCCCCCCTTTTCTTTGGCCGTGGCGAGATAATTCCCTCCTTTGAATTTTCAGTTGGACGAGTATCACGATCGTCTCGAGGACTTTCCCGAGGAAGACGAAGACGTCAATAGCGACGATGATAACAACAGTGCACCGCCTATTACAAAGATTGTTCCAAACAAACTTCAGGGTAGAACGTTCAAGATGGAAGTAATGGACTTTTAATCCAACGATTCGATCACATCCCTCTTTCCTCCTTCGCCCCTTCCCCATCCGGTCCCGCTCCCGTCTCCCTTCCCCTTAATCGCCACCCTCGCTCTCGTCCGAAAGACGAGGAAGCTTCAAACTTTCCACGTTTATCGGCAGACTGGTATCCGCGAGTCTGCGATCGATACCAAAAGCAATAGTTCCATCTTTCTTGACTCGGCAAGGAGAAAGAAATCTTTAGCGGAGCGGCAAACGCTCTCGAGTCTCGCGATCGGCAAGCGACCGAATATGAAACGCTTGGACGAAGAAGACGAGCGATCGCGCGATCATCGATCCTCTATTCCTCGATGCACTCGAAACTGTGTCACCCCTTGACAAAACCCGCATCGATCGAGTGCCCGTTCGTCGCTCAAGCGTTTTATTTAAATCTCGAGTAGCGAAAAGATCAACGGATCGGTCTACGCCGAACGAGAGATAGTCTAAACGTCCGGTCCAAGTATTCTCCGATAGATACTCGAACGCCCGATCGTCTTGCCACGTTTGGCTGCTGGTTCAGCTACTTTAACCGTTTACTCGTATTTATTTTCGAATTCTTCGCCTAGATAAAACGAGGATCTATTTCAGTTTTATCGTACTTACGTACACGGGTACAGCGTGATATTTTTCGCGGTGCGACAGAATAAAAGAGTAAAACGCTATGACAAAGAGTATGTTGCGTGTTGACTATGAGTCTGTGTGCGTGTGTGTGTGTGTGTGCGCGCGTGCGTGCGCGTGTGCATGACGGAAGTGACGAGAGAGATAAAGGGAGAAACGAAACGAAAGCGTACAAAAGGGCGAAACGCGTAAATAGAAATTGTTCGATAGAAAGCAAAGGAACAGCCTCGAATACTTATAATTATCGATAGAGTCAATATGAAATAGTTTCGCGTACAGAGTAATAAAAGCGACAAATAGAACAAATTGGAACATGAGAAAAGAAGTAATAGCAACGCATCCTTCCTATAGGATAAAACCTCTTATCCGATATTTGATTTTAAAAGCATTGCAGCGACCGTCTGCAATCTTATGACTCCTTCACAGAGTACTTTCGATGACATTGAGTTTTTTTTTCGTAAATTCACCCGAAAGTAGTACTTTATGTAAAAATAATTATTTGACAATACTATCGGCACATTTTTCCTTTTCTTTCCGTAACAATGAATCGAGATTCGAAAAGGCCGATGCGGAGAGTTCATCGCCATGTTTCTTTTCGCGTTTCGAGCAGGTTCTTCGGGTTGGGACTTACGCTCGAGACCGAAAGCGATAGGAGCGGCCAGGTCGACAAATGACGGCGAAAACTACGACAAAGTGCGACAAACGCCGACGAAGCTACTTCGAGGATAACGTTGCCGTTGTGTAAACATTTTCGTAACTATGAATTATAGCGGCAGTATTCTCGCTCCCTCTTTTTCTTTCTCACTGTCGCTCTTCTCGAAGCATCTTACCATTTCTCTTCCTGTTGTATATCAATGCTCTCGATATCCGTAGGCGTTAATACATCTCGTCAAAACACGAAACGACACATTTGGCGATTATCGTTGGCAGATTTTAACCAGGCGAAACGTATCAACTTGACACAAAAATGTTTATCGCGTTATCGAGACCGATATTACTCGCGCGTAAATAGACATACACCCACGTGGAAACGCGAAGACAGAGACAGACAGAGAGAGAGAGAGAGAGTGAGGAGGGGTTGGGGGCTACAGGAAAAACGTCGTCGTTTGACGGCGCATCGTATCGCATGTTACGTTGTCGATAGCAAGGCCGCTATGTACATGTACATACAATATATATACATAGATATATACGGTTTTGCGGTGCGCGACGTTCAAGGGCGGTGCGTTTCATAATTTTTGAATTTCTTTTCAATCGGGCGTGGCCGCTGCAACCGTAGCTATTATATACAGATCGTGCATAGGGTATTATATTGTATACGCGTCAGAACGTCAGAACGTATAAATAAAAGCTTATTTATTGCGAACAAGTGTGCTCCTCCTTGGTAGTAAGACGCTCGAAAGAAACGGACAAAGACAAAGGAAAAGAAAAGTAGAACGGAAAAAAGGAAGAAAGAAGAGACGCGACGAGCCAATGACTGGACCAGTAGGAGTTTCCTTATCGCAATAGATAACGGCCGATTAATCGCAACGATACTTTGAAAACTGATATAGTCGCGGGCTATCCGGCCCGTAATACCTCGTACGTGGAATCTTATCAATCCCCGTGAGACTAGGAACGATCAAAACGAGCGGTACGGGAAAAGGCAGTTTCGCCGATACGAACGTGGAATACGTGTTTCGACTCGACGCTCGGCTCGTTCGTCAACCATGACAATTTCGACGATTCTCGACAGTATTGTCACAGTCTTCCGATACAACAGGGACAGCGAGCTTCGCGGCTCGGGTGACTTTGCTCGTTGCTTGGCTACCAGTGACGCGAACCGTGCCAGCGATACTATTCGTTCAAACGACACCGATACCGTCCGGTCGAAACACCGTGAACACCGTCTCGGTCCTTCCGAACGATCACCAGAAAAACGGAGAGACGATAGATTTCTCGTCTCGTATAAAAATCAAATCTACGATATATCCGATTTTATTAGGTACCATCCAGGAGGACGAAAGGTACTGCATCGCCTCAGAAATGGGAATTTGGACAGAGCCTTCGATGAGAATCCTCATTCAAAGACCGCATTTTATCTCATGGAGGATTTTACCGTGGAGGAGCGAAGGAAAGTCGAGGACGTGAGTTGGACGAGATTCCTAATCCAGACTGACAATGAGACATCTTTACGGCACTTTACTGCCAAAACATTTCTCTTCTTTCCACGTTTTTCTTCGTGTTCCTTTCCAATTCGTAATACGCGAATTCAGTGAGTCGACAAAACCGACCGTGCATTTATGCATGTGTGTTATCACCCGCCGGTGCAGTTTTACCTCCTTTCGATGACGCAATTTCAACATCGCACCGTCCGCTCTGAGCTCATTTTTCAGATTACGCGATGCCATTATCGTTATGTAGGAATTTAGGAACGTAGGAGAATAGTAGCTACATTAAAAAGTCTTGACGTTTCGTCCCCTCTTGCCGCGCTCCATCGGATATCGTCTCACTGTCCAATCGTTCGGTATACCGCGCCATGCCTCTCCTTCGATACATATCCGATGGACGTTAAAGAAATGCCCGTTTAAACGTCGTTAAGTCATCTTTAATCGTTCGCAGAATTCGATCGATTGGACCGCGCCGATACTTTACCAAGTCGGTTCGCTGGCCGACCGGTATTGGGAATGGGTCAATTTACCGGTCAATCGAAATGTTCGACTCTTTCGATCAGACATTCTAGAACGCTTGACCGTAACACCTTGGTACTTGATACCGATCGTTTGGATTCCTCTGTGCGCGTATTTTCTCTACGCTGGATGCATCACCCGTATCACCGATTACACAGGTAATATTCCTTCCCTCTTTGTTCCGCCATTAATGCCAGTTGGTACGTCGAGAGCCGACTGTAATAACAGTAACTTTGCCTTACTTGGATAAACTTTTAGTCGGCACTTTTCTCGAAGCCGTCGCCTCTTACATCTTCGGTGTCCTGATATGGACCATCTTGGAATATGTTCTTCACCGTAAACTCTTTCACTTTAAGCCGCCGGAGAATTCGAAAATCCTTATCTCCTTACATTTTTTGATCCACGGCGTTCACCATAAGGTAATACAATCGAACGGTAACGGTCGAACGGAGGAAAAGATTAGACTCGTCGATTTAATACCCCGCGAAAATACATATTCGGCTGGCCCGATCATCCAATGACGCCATGTCTATTAAGCCGATCTTTATAACTTTAGGCTCCCTTTGACGATAGAAGATTACTCTTTCCTCCTATACTGGGTGTTATAGTGGCGAAAGGTTTGTGGCACGTTTATCAAATAGCATTTCCTCGGACTATGACGTATTTTATTGCCGCTGGCACTACGACAGGTTTGTACATCATCTTACACAGCCGCTTCCCTTTTGCATCAACGAAACTCGAATTAAATTTCCATCATAGGTTATTTCTGTTACGACATGATGCATTATTATCTACATTACGGAGCACCGAAATTTGGAAGCTATTTGTATGGCATGAAGAGGAGTCACAATTACCATCATTTTCTCCATCACGATCGAGGTAATCTCATTATCCTCGACGTTTCGCTTAAAATTTTTCCTTGCTTTTCTCTATTATTCTAATTCATTACAACGTATTTCCCGATTAGGTTTTGGTATTAGCAGCGGATTATGGGATCGTGCGTTTGGAACCGATGTACATTTGCGCAATCTGATCAAACCGATACAGTGGTGACAACGGTACAGCCGTACAACTGTTACAAATCGATGCTCTTTATTTCTCTTAAAACAATATTCGGTGAATTCGGTTCGGTGAAAGTATGAAACATCACTTTCGCATTCTAATCTATATCCGGCGACAACGATTCACAGTTAAGTACGATATAAATGGGAGGACGTAAAAGAGTAAGCGCGTACGCCGAGAGTCATTAACGTTTCTCGAGCAATTGTCATACATTCCATGTAAGTAGAGAAAATAATAATAATTTAATTATCTCGTTTCGATATCGGATGAGAACGCACCGGGGAACCTGTATCCGATTCGAAACAGTCAGCGGTTCATTAAGTACTTTTAAGCGTAGTCGGAAGTATTCGAGGAGTCAAAGTTTGGACACCATTTTGTCAACTCGTGTAAAACTGAATAGAATAGTTTAGGGTGCTTCGAGTTTCACATTTTTTCTACCCATACTCAATTGTGGAAAGGTGGTCTTAGTCGCGGGTGGATTTAATCTCGAGGACAGATACACGAAAGCTTCGAACAAGCTACATCTCTCCAGGACGTTCACTTCGTAATGCTTTAGTTTTTCACGGGTACACCAATTCGTCGCTTTACTCGCGGTATTTTCCAAGCTGTAACGTTCCTCGTCCATTTTCGTTCGATTCCCAATGACTATAACTGTTATTTCCTTTTTATCCTTGTTTCTGTCTATATCCTTCTTCAGCGGAAACAGTACGTCCAGAGATTCCGGTTTGGCAGTATCGTAGACCAAAACGTAACCATCGGCGAAACCAAGATAATGACGTGGAAGTTGTTGGTTGTTTGTATTTACTTGCAGCGATTCCAATCCAGCGGTATCGTAAAATCTTACTTTCTCTTTAGTTCCACGATCAGTTTCTATGTTAGCAACGTAGATGTCTTCGATGGTAGGATGGATTTCCTATCACATTGCGACGTCTGGTCATAAGGAAAGTTGGGGCATAGTTAAAGCTACATCGACTTCATTTTCTTATAACAAGGAAATTCGCGATACAAACATTCTATTAGAAATTTATCGCCCAACGAAATAAAGGAAATCTGTGAACGGGCTCATTTTCCTTTCTCTCCCCCCCTACCTTTTTTTTTTTTTTTTTTTTTTCTTCGCGACTATTGTACTATTAGGAATGTAACCTAAATTCTTACACTTTTCGTATTAACGTTTCCATATATAAGTTGCTCCAGTATTGCAGTCTTTCCTACGCCTTTCATTCCGCAAACGACAACTTTTGTAGTTTTTCCCATTGCAGATCGTTAACGCGTATAATCAATATCCAGCAAAATGCCCAACGAAATGTAATTACAAGGGAATCGTCGTATAGGTTAGTTCTTGGGTGCAATCAAAGATCCGAATTGTTCCGAATGACCCGAAGATAGTTATAAAGACGTTAGTACAAGTACGGTGGGTAAACTTGCTAAGGAAATACGTACCAGCGATTGAATATAAAACGCAGATAGGTAAGTCTGCTAAAAAATTCGTACAATAGATTGAATATAATAAATATAGAAGGGGAAGTCTAGTAAAAAATGTATACCAAGGATTGAATATAAGCATGTAAATGGGGAATTCTAGTAAGAAAATTGGTACCATTGAATATAAAACACGTATAGATGGGGAAGTCTAGTAAGAAAATTGGTACCATTGAATATAAAACACGTACAGATGGGGAAGTCTAGTAAGAAAATTGGTACCATTGAATATAAAACACGTACAGATGGGGAAGTCTAGTAAGCAAATTGGTACCATTGAGTATCAAACACATATAGATGGGGAAGTCTAGTAAGAAAATTGGTACCATTGAATATAAAACACGTACAGATGGGGAAGTCTAGTAAGAAAATTGGTACCATTGAGTATAAAACACATATAGATGGGGAAGTCTAGTAAGAAAATTGGTACCATTGAATATAAAACATGTAGAGGGGAAAGTCTAGTAGCAAAATTGGCACCATTGAATATAAAACATATAGATGGGGAAGTCTAGTAAGAAAATTGGTACCATTGAATATAAAACACGTACAGATGGGGAAGTCTAGTAAGAAAATTGGTACCATTGAGTATAAAACACGTATAGATGGGGAAGTCTAGTAAGAAAATTGGTACCATTGAATATAAAACACGTATAGATGGGGAAGTCTAGTAAGAAAATTGGTACCATTGAATATAAAACACGTACAGATGGGGAAGTCTAGTAAGCGAATTGGTACCATTGAATATAAAGCATGTAGATGAGGAAGTCTAGTAAGAAAATTGGTACCATTGAATATAAAACACGTATAGATGGGGAAGTCTAGTAAGAAAATTGGTACCATTGAGTATAAAACACATATAGATGGGGAAGCCTAGTAAGAAAATTGGTACCATTGAATATAAAACACGTACAGATGGGGAAGTCTAGTAAGAAAATTGGTACCATTGAATATAAAGCATGTAGATGGGAAAGTCTAGTAGTAAAATTGGCACCATTGAATATAAAACACATAGATGGGGAAGTCTAGTGAAAAAATGGGTGCTATACACCGAATATAAAAAATATAGATGGGTAAGTCTACTAAGAAATTTGTACTATAAATTGAATGTACAGTTTAAAGACGAGAATGTCTGCTGAGAAGTTGATACTATAGATCGAATGCGTAACAGAGAGATGGGTAAATCTTTTCAGAAATTGGTAGTATAAATTAAACGCGCAATAGAGAGATGGGAAAATCTTTTGAGAAATTTTTAGTATAGATTAAACGCGTAATGCGGAGATGCGTAAATCTGCTAAGAAGTTGAAATTGAAGAGAATGTATTTAAGTTTGACGGAATAGGTTTCATATCGGTTAAATTTGCTTTCTTCTTAACTCGGGTATAAGTAGTCTCGATATCTTTTCGGTGGGATGCTGCCTCGTTTAAATTCGGCAAGGAGTTGCTTTGGGGAGGTTTAGATTTAGATTGAGATTGGTTTGGTTTGTAGCAAAATGAAATACTCCATGAGTTTTGATTTTGGTTTTGGTTTTTTTTTGTGGGCCTTGTATGATGAACGTAAACTGCGGTGGGCCGCCTACCCTCTTTGTTATAAAAAAAAATTATAATCGGATACGGTGAGGATGTAGCTATCGTCGACATAAACTGTGAGATATGGAGGGGAAAGGAAAATTACACAGCCCCTGAAAAGGTAAATGAATATTTGTATAAGAAGGAAAGGCCTTGAAAGAGAGCATGAAAAAGGCATTACATTTCTGTTTTAGGCGATTGTCAGAGGTATCCTTGGGTCACGAAGCAGTGATTGGTTCTAAGAGATTTTTAGAAAGCGAAGAAGCAGAAGGGTTAAGACATGTACGAAGGGCAGTGTAACCTAGGCAAATCATTCTTGGTGGGCAGCATAAAGGGGGGCAAATCTTATACTACTCTTAGGTATAAGAAGTAAGTTTCTAAGAATAAGATTACGTGGTTATAGGATTGCGTGGACAGTGTAGCAAGTATGTGTTATTTGCTGAAATAAAAGTGTAAAAAGGTGGATGCCCTTGGTCGGGTTCTTCATTCATTCCTTTATACTTTGTTGTTAGAATTTGATTTCAATTAGTTTTTTTTTCCTTTATGCAACGATAGTAGGAAGCATGGTCGAAGGGGGTAGAGAGAGAGAATTGAAATATGCGGAGGTAATGGGTGATAGGTAATTGGAATAAAGAATAAGTGGAATACGGTTGAATGGTGGAGGGAATAAGGGATATAGATGGATATGTAAACAAAAGATTGAAAGGGAAGAAACAAGGGTAGAGCAGAACAGAGACAGGGTATAAATAGTGGTTACGGTGGAATACTAATACGTATAAGGGGTTAGGATGCGGCGGGTGTTGGAAAACACAGAGA